>JASDQU010306646.1:7814-20360 GCA_032191745.1 Picea mariana
TTACTTACATGTTCTAGTTATTGTTCCATTAATATAGTAATTAGAAATTGCTCATCTCTAATCTCCTAATTTAGCCATTGCATCATTTACATGATAGTTAGGATTATTTCTTTTTATTTCATTATTTACATTTCATAGTTTAGTTTCTATCATTCTTATGAAGTGATTAAATTTGCTTGTTCCCCCATGTCAAAATTGCGTGTTTAACAAGCAATGTTTGTCTACCAATCTTTCTTTCTCATTTGTCTTCTACTTGCCTAACATTACACTAATCCACATGGCACACTTTGTAGTTTTACCTTACACTAATTCTCAAGGCATAGGGGTCTTCACATGTACCATGGGATATATAGGACTAGTTGATGGAGGATTCCCTCACAACAACAATGTATCTCATGTACATTGCAAAAACCCTCATATTACCCCTATATAATTTCTTGCATTGCTCATTCTTTGCTTCTTTCTATTATTCGCATCTTATGGATAAAAGTTCTTATAAGGCGAGGTAAAATGTATAGAATCTCATATGTTCATAAATTATCTAGCATTCATTCTTTGGTTACTAATGCCCTTCAATCCTCCCTAGCTCATTATAAATCCCTCTAGGATCACCATAAATGCTTTGTCTAGTTTCAAATTGGTGACTGACTTTGGTTGTATATGGAAAAACAATGTTTTAAGGGGTAGCATCATAAAAAAATCAAGCCTATTTGCTATTGTCCCTATATTGTTCTTCAATATATTAATGAAAATGGTTGTCATTAGTATTTCCCTTCCTTGCTAGACATCCATAATATCATTTATGTCAATCATCTCAAGCTATATGAGCCATCTATTATGGAAGAGGAAGTTCAAGTCTGCCACTTAGCAAATAATATCCATACACTAGTGGACCTGCACACCTGCTACACTTGTCATCAATGCATTACTTCTTATCTTGTTGAATGCCAAGGTCACCATCCCACTCAGGACAAATCACTATCCTAAGTTGTTTTTAAAAAGAACTTCTTGCATCTTGTTGAGAAAGTAGAGACATTGTAATATGGTATGTAATATACCAGATATAAAAAGTATGCAGTATGAAAATAAAATGCTAGAAATGGCAGAATAACAATAATATAACCAGCATAATCTCCACAATAACACATAAATGATAGAAGAACAACAATAAAAATAACACTTTGATTCAGAAAGCAATGTTCACGGGCCTCTTCGAGGGGGCAACCTCCAGTCAAGCAATGCTCTATTACAATGATATCCAAGCTAGGGTTCTCATACCCTTGACTCCTATTTATACTAAATATGTCTCTCAAAAGAAGCATCTAGAGGAAGATCCTTCTAGAAGCAGAAGCTTCCATTAGGTCTTCTTACATCTGCCTTATTCTATTTTATTGAAAGGCCTTATTAATATTGACCTTTATTACATCCGAATATATTATTCTACCTATGTGCAGGTTAGGACCCTAACATGTCCGCCCCCTGAAAAACAACCTTGTCCTCAAGGCTTGAGATGTGGAAATTGTTGCAGAATGGTCGCTAGTTCCCAAGTGGCATATGATGGAGTTGTATCTTTCCACTGGACTAGCACTTCCTTGATGGTTCTCTAACATAGGCAATGCTCACGCTGGTCCAAAACTGCTTCTGGCTGTAGCCAAATGGATCCTTCTTCAGCTAACTCGGGCAGGTTGGTTTGAATTTGGCACCTAGTTCCAATCACCTTCTTTAAGCATGAAACATGAAAAACAGGATGTAGCTTCGAATGACTGGGCAGAGCTAACTGATAGGTTACTTGTCCCACAAGCTTGAGAACTGTATAAGGACCATAAAATTTGGGCACTAGCTTCTGACAATGCTCGGCCTTGAGGGAAGTTTGCTTGTACGGTTGCAGTCGCAGAAACACCTGATCCCCTTCTGCAAATTGACGTTCAGAGTGACCTTGATCTACTTGTTGCTTCATGCGATTCTATGCCATGACCAAGTTCTCTTTCAGGGTACAGAGAATAGCCTCTCGAACTGTAAGTGTTTGGTCAACCGTCTGGACCTTCGAAGTACCCAGTAAGTATGAGAGAACTGAAGGTGGCTTCTGTCCATATACCGCTTCAAAAGGAGTCATGTGTGTAGCTATATGGTAGGAAGTGTTGTACCACCATTCAACTAGGGGTAACCATTGAGCCCATTGATTTTTATTTTCAGAGGAAAAACACCTCAGATATGTTTCCAAACACTTGTTGACAACTTCTGTTTGACCATCAGTCTAGGGATGATAAGCTGTGCTGAGATGCAGTTGGGTGCCCTGTAGCTTGAACAGTTCTTGCCAAAAATTGCTTGTGAAAGTTGGGTCATGATCAGAAACAATAGAGTGCGGCATGCCATAAAGCTTGAATATCTGGTCCATGAAAATTTTAGCCACCGTGGATGCTGTAAATGGGTGTTGAAGAGCGCAAAAATGAGCATACTTGGAAAGGCGATCAACANTGATTTTTATTTTCAGAGGAAAAACACCTCAGATATGTTTCCAAACACTTGTTGACAACTTCTGTTTGACCATCAGTCTAGGGATGATAAGCTGTGCTGAGATGCAGTTGGGTGCCCTGTAGCTTGAACAGTTCTTGCCAAAAATTGCTTGTGAAATTTGGGTCATGATCAGAAACAATAGAGTGCGGCATGCCATAAAGCTTGAATATCTGGTCCATGAAAATTTTAGCCACCGTGGATGCTGTAAATGGGTGTTGAAGAGCGCAAAAATGAGCATACTTGGAAAGGCGATCAACAGCCACCATTATGACTGATTTATTTCCCGATTTGGGTAAGCCGGTAATAAAGTCCATAGAGATATCCTTCCAAATAGCAGGTGGGATCGGAAGTGGTTGTAGTGTGCCCAGAGATTTGACTGTTTCTCCCTTGTTGCGTTGACACACATCACATTCAATGACAAAATTACGGATGTCCTGTTTCATACCATTCTGGAAAAAATAACGTTTGACCCTGTCATAGGTTTTGGTGAACCCTGAGTGCCCTTCTGTGGGTGTAGCATGAAGCTTAGAAAGTACTGTGGATTTAAGATTTGATTGTTTACTTAAATACAGACGACCTTTGTATCGAAGCTCATCATGGAGCCAAGAGTACCCTGAGGGAGATGGAGCATTGGACTGCAATTGCTGGATCAGATGCGAACTTTTGGGATCTTGTAGCCATTCCTGGTGAACTGCTTGGAGCCAATATGGTACAATGAAGGAAAGAGAAAAAAGGGATCCTTCATCTTCATATTTTCGGGAAAGTGCATCCGCCACCACATTGTCTTTTCCTTTCTTGTAAATGATCTCATAAACATATACAAAGAACTTAGTCACCCATTTTTGTTGCTTCGGGGAGGAAATGTGTTGTTCCAGAAAATACTTGAGGCTTTGATGGTCTGTCTTAATTTGTAAATGTTGCCCCAACAGATAAGGGTGCCACAGATCAACGACATGCAGAATAGCCAACATTTCCTTTTCATAGATGGAATTGCCCAGATTCCTTTCAGATAGTTGCTTGCTGGTAAAGGCCAGAGGTCGACCCTCTTGCATAAGGACAACACCAATTCCTTTCCCCGAGGCATCACATTCCAACACAAAGGTCTTTGTGAAATCAGGAAGGGCTAGAACTGGAGTGGTGCACATGGCCATCTTCAAGGTTTGAAAAGCTTGAGCCGCGGCTGGAGTCCAGGTGAAAGAGTTCTTTTTGAGGAGAGCAGTGAGAGGTGTTGCAATCTTTCCATAACAAACTTGTGATAATAACCTGTTAAGCCCAGAAATCCACACAAGCTTTTGAGAGTCTTTGGGTGTGGCCAGTCTTGCATAGCTTCAATATTTTTTGGATCCACCCTGACAACATCCTTGCCAACCAGATGACCCAAGTATTCTACTTATGAGGCGCCAAAAGCACATTTATACTGTTTCAGGAAAAGTTGGTGCCGAGAGAGTAAATGGAGAACTCGATCCACATGAGTAAGGTGGTCTATCCAGGTTTTTCTATAGATGAGGATATCATCAAAGAAAACTAAAGACAAAATGATGGAGAAAAGGATGGAAGACATGATTCATGAGGCTTTGGAAGGTGGAGGGGGAATTACACAAGCCAAAGGGCATGACCAAAA
Organism: Picea mariana; assembly: GCA_032191745.1. NCBI lineage: Eukaryota > Viridiplantae > Streptophyta > Pinopsida > Pinales > Pinaceae > Picea > Picea mariana. The sequence continues at coordinate 11,950 of JASDQU010306646.1, forward strand.
ACTCATAGTGGCCCTCATGAGTTCTAAAGGTAGTCTTGGGAATGTCTTCCTCTTTCATACGTATCTGGTGGTATCCCAAGTGAAGATCAAGTTTAGTAAAGAATTGGGTGCCACTCAATTCATCCAGGAGGTCATCAATGACAGGAATGGGAAATTTGTCTTTAATGGTCAGTGTGTTGAGGGCATGGAAGTCATGAAACATTCACCAAGAACCTTCTTTCTTCAAGACCATGACTACAAGAGAAGAGTAGGGGCTTGTACTAGGGCATATAACGCCTGCATTAAGGAGTTCTTGGACCATTTTTTCAATTTCATTTTTTTGTGAAAAGGGGTGGCGATACAGATGGATATTGGGAGGAAGGCTTCCGGGTACAAGGGGAATGGAATGATCATGAACACCACGGAAAGGAGGGAGTCATTGGGGAGTGGAAAATACCATTTGATGTTTAGAAAGGAGGGCTTGGAGGTCTTGCGGGACCGAGGGTGTCTCTGTTGCTTGTATGGCATGGAGTTGGGCAATAACACCAGAATGACCTTTTTTGAGCAGCTTTTCCATGCAATGGGAACTAATGATCTCAGGTGAACTTGCAGTGATGCCTTGGAATTTATATTGGTTGCCCTCCTGGTTGAATTGCATGGTTAATTCCTTAAAATCCATGAGAATGGGACCCAAAGTCCTTAGCCAATCTGCACCCAACATAATGTCACAATCGCCCATGTCGATAGCAAACATATGGGATTTTAGGTGGTAGTCACCGATTTGGAGACACACATTTTCTTAGTGCCCTCCACATTTCATGGAACCACCATTGGCAATCATGATTTGGAAATTGTTGACGACATGGATGTAGCAATGAGTTTCTTGGGCAATGCGGCGATGAATAAAATTATGGGTGCTTCCACTATCAACCAGAATGATGACCTTTCGATGCTTGATGTAACCGATTAACTTGAGGGTTTGGGGAGCGAAGAAGCTAGTGAGAGCGTTGAGGGAAATGATTGTTTCTACTTCGGGAGGGTATGAGGGAGGGGTTATGTCAGTGGTTTTGGGTGACTCAGACACAAGGGGAGTTTCAACATTCTCTTCTGAAATATCCTCAGAGATGGCCATAAAAAGATTTTGTTTCTTACATTTGTGGCCTGGGAAATATTTTTCATCACAATTATAACAAAGGCCTTTGAGTTGGCGTTCAACCATTTCAGCCCTGGTCAATTTTTGGATCTTTAGTGGAGCAGAGGGAGTAGTGGGATTTACGGGTTTAGGGCGAGGGATAAAAGAGGGTTTTCAGTTTTGAGAAGTTACAACTTGTTGTGCTTCTTTAGCTCTTTTAGTAGCCTCCACCCAACTCGGAGGTCGAGCCATGAGGACATGGGCCCGAATCTCCTCCTTGAGACCACTGATAAAACACTCTCGAAAAAAGGCATCGGTCATGCCCTCTGTTCGAAAAGCTAGGCGCTCAAAGGTAGATATAAAGTCTTCTATAGTTCCTGATTGTTTTAACTTTGTGAAATGGCCCAAATGTTTGGTGTCAGTGTCAAAGCGTTCATAAAGCTCAGCCACAAAGTGTGTCCAAGCAATATACCCTTGACGAGAAGTTTTTCTCCATTTGCCACCATTGCCAACGTTCTTGATCTAGATGGAGAACACCATACCAGAGTTTGGCCAAGTCATCTGTAATGCCGTATAAAGAGAAATAATGTTCCATTTGGGTTACGCAACCAGTGGGGTCCGAGCCATCAAATTTGGTCACATTCACTCGCGGAAGGCGTAGGTCACGTTGAAAGTGATGGTGCTGAAAGTTATGGGAATGAGAGGAATTTTCACCTTCAATATGGGGAGTTGAGTTAGGGGAAGGGTTATCTGTAGGGATATTCAGTTTGGTGCAGAGTGATGAAAAGACAGATTCAAGTTGGGTGGTCAGTTCTTGTTTGACTTCCTCCATTGAGGACTGTATGTTTGTATTGATGGTTTCAAAATTGGCACTGAGTTGTTTCACTTCTTGTTGGGTCGTGGTGAGACTATATTGCAAGGTATTGAAGCGAGCTTCCAATTCTTGGCTATGGGTATGGGCCATGAGGATGAGGGAACTGAAAATGGGCGAGTGGGGTCATAAATTTTTGCCGAAAAATGATATGTATGAAGGTGATAAGGGAGAAGAGGTGAATCCAATGGAATAGGTCTCAAATAATGGTGAAAAAATTCCAGATTTATTTTATTTTATTTTATTTTACACCTGTGGAGTTATACTCCGGTCTGAAGAGTACTGCAGAGATGAAATCCCCAAATGCTTTACCAGGAAGAAAAGTGTAGCGATTTGGCAACCTGAACATAGTTGCACAGCAATAGATCTTGTCTGTTTTAATTTGTTTATGCTTCTGTCCCCCTAGAATGTTCGGGTTGCCAAATCACTACATACCATATTACATTGTAATATGGTAATAGCATATTACAATGTAATATGGTAATACCATATTACAATTTAATATGGTAATACCATATTACAATGTAATATGGTAATACCATATTACAATGTTATATGGTAATACCATATCTTGTGTATTTTTTTTTTTTTAAACTTAAAGGACAATTCGCAATATCGACGATAGTTCGTCGGAAGTCAAATTTTATTTTGAACCACCGTGGCAATAGCAATGAAAGTTTGTTGCACTTTGCCATGGTTTTGCTTCGCACATACAACATCTGTGTCGTAAGTTTTGTCTTGCCATAAATTTTAGTCGCTATTGCCATGCTTTTTTGTCGCAACTTTCCACAATTTTTTTTACATTAGCTTGGTTTTTCATTCCTATTGAGACGAAGTTTCATCGTAATTGCAACGATGTATAAGGTTAACCTATCTTGATGGTGATGACACGTGGAGAGATAATTTTGTCGTTGTTTCCACAAACACCTAGTTCATGGATATAGCGACGAAAAATATTCTTGGCTTTCGTGGAAATTGCGACAGATAAGTKTGGCAATACCAACGAAAAACTGTGGCAAATTTGGTCATATGTACTAGTGCTTGGTGCCAATATTGAATTCAATGGCCTCGTCATCGATTTCGCTTGACAAATTCCCCTTATACATGTCATTTCGATGAAAAAGTCTCTCTAGGGGGACGACAMCTTTGGGTAAGGGTCCGTCGGGTAAAACAATGATCTCAATATTTTCCTTTTCTGCCAACAAATTTATTTGGGCTTCCGAGAATTCACCTTCATTTTGGAGAAAATGCAGAATCTCGTTTTCATGATCAAAAAAACTGCCAATGTTCCAAGTTATTAGGTAGTGAAGACCTGAAATTTACTTCCATTTTATAGAGACCAATCTCTTTGAAGAGATGTAAAGTAGATGCATAAATGACAAGGTTGTATACCAAATGATTATATTTCCTAGGGATGGCTTCAATCGAAAAGTTATTAAATTTCTTCATGGCATCCCAGACGACATCTCTGTACTGCTTCAACCTTGGGTTCTTAGCAACGAAATTTTTGTTAACCTGTGAAAAGACAAAGTCCAAGTCTCCTCTTACATTTAGGGACTTGATATTAATGTCAATGGCAAGGTTCATGCCCAAGATGAGGGCTTCACACTCGATGATGTTGTTTGTGCAGTTAAACTCAAGCATGTACGAGAACATGGTAGTTTCATTATCTGGTGATCTCGATACTATTCCTGTGCCCGAGCTTGAGCTTGAATGCGCACCATCAAAGTCTAAGCCCCAAAACCCTCCCTTCTTTTCTTTGTCTAGGAAAATGGAGTTTGCAAAAATGAAGGTGTAGTCAATCCCCTCATCCAGAAATTGATGGGTTATGTTGACGTGATCTTTTACAAAGTCTTTTTTTTTGGTCTTGTTTGGGGAAACAATTTTCTCCTCATTTTTTATGACACCAACTTTCTTCTCTTTGCATGGATCTATTAGAACTCGATGAATATGTTGCGAAAACCTTTTCTTCAACCTCTCTTGTTGCTTGTTTCCTTTCACCTTTCAAAATCTCATTTATTGGGGGAGGTATTTTTTCAGATGTTGGTCCTTTATCTTTCCCAAATCGATCCATCATGACTAACATCTTGTTTAGTGGCCTCCTCTCGTTCCCTCTGCAGATTTTTCCCTGATATTTTGGGGAGGGTCCGATACGATAAAGTCATCAAATTGATTTATCTGAATGATTTCCTCAAGACATTCCCCACCTTGACAGAGACAAGAGGTCATGTTCTCCTCTATCTCACACGCCCTTTCTTGGGCTTCAAGTAAATTTGTAGGGCGTCCCTTTCCAATTATAACTCCACAGGGATCTTTCATGGTTGACATGTAGAACTTGAGGATGGTACTCTGAGAAGGTGTGAAGTCTTGAGGAAAAATCCTTACGAGGGTGTTGAACCTATCATTGAAGTCCCTTATACTTTCTCCTAACTTTCTTTTGTAGTTATAGAGTTGATCATAAAGGGACTGGAAATCTTTACTTTATCCGAATTTTTTGGCAAAACGTTCTTGAAAAATATCCCAAATCGTGATTGTCCCTAGAAGAATACTATCATACCCCTCCTTAGCCCTTCCGACAAGAGTGTAAGAGAAGAGTCTCATATAGACACCTTCATGTTGGTCCTAGGGTTCAAGAGCATGGAGGAAGGTGTCTAAATGATCTTCTATCATAATGAAATCATCTCTCGAAATGCTAGGGAGCCATTCCTTAAAATCCCTTGGGAGTTTGTGAGGAGATCTAGAGATCTTTGTCATGTCTAAAGGTTTGTATGAATATTTAACACACAGGCTCCAGGTAGTACTTGGTGAACTGGGCATGGATGAGAGCGGAGGTGTATAGGAAGTAGGTGATGATGGAGGGCTAAGAGAGGTAGATGGACAATCATGAGAAGTGGGAGATGATGGAGGACTAGACCATTTGGGTGAAGGCTTACAATGCTTGGAAGTGTTTTTGGGGGTCGGTTAATGCCTTTTTCGGGTATGTCCCATAATGGAGTCACCAGATGAGCTTTAGGACACACTTATCAAGGGTGGAAGGGGAACTTTATTCAAGTGGATTCATCAGACAAGCTAGGTGAAAATGATTTGGGATGGTAGCTTGTCAAAGTGTCGTTAGGGAACGAAAAAGGATTCAAAATCCTCCCTAGAAACGATGCCAAAATATTATTATCATGCAAATTGTAGGTTGGGAAAAGCCTGACCAAATCCACTGGATGGCGATAACGGTGGGAGAGTTTACCCTCTATCACCTCAGATAAATCCTCCCTCACTTTTGTGAAGGAAGTATCTGACACAAGGGGGAGTCCTTGGAGAATCTAGCAGGGAAATGAGATGGAAAGTGATACTTATGAAGATACCCCCCTATAGGTCAAGTTTCTAGGTGGAAGATGGTTTGGTAACAAGTCTTGAGAGTGGTTTAAGGTTTCCAAGTCTTTGAATACCTGCAAAGAGTGGTTGTACCTGCCCGAGACACAAGAAAACACCTGATACGATATCAATATTTCAATGGACAAGCAAGTTAAGCTTGTTGTCCCTATTTGCAGTAATCAACATAAATATATATCAACAAGTAAGTGATAGTTAAAGCTGCTAAATAAGATGCTAAAATTTTGGTAAATGGTGCAAGAGATAAGCTAGCAAGTACTAGTATAATTCAAGTATGAAAGCATAAGACTTTAGCAACAAAACAAGGTTGTTATAAACAAGTATTGTAGAGATATATTATCAGCCTTATGGATGTAACAAACTATTTCTACAACAAAAGATTTCAACCCACAAAAAGTACAAGTAAACCACCCAAAAAGTGCACCGAGACTAGTAGATTATTATGGCAGTTAGGTAGCAAATTTTAACGGTTGAAATGTAAGTTATGAATAAGAAATAGAGTGATTTGTTGCAATCCTAATGGTTGTAGCTTTTGTTTATATATAGCTCCAAGAAGACTAATTAGACCAAGACGCCCTAGAGGCTTTAGCAACCTCAAAGCATCAACAATAAACTCCAACTTGAACAATATCAATATCTCACTAAATCACATTTACCAAAGCAAACAATTTATTTCTCAAATGCAAACTTTAGATTAGTGCCTTTCAAATTTGGGTGAATGGAGTCTTGAAAAGCATGAGTTAGATCAGCAAAATCCCTAGGGGTGTAAACCCTCTTACTCCCTAGGGTATGCAAATCAAACTAAGGTAAATCAAGGAGGGTGTACACCCTTGTACTCCTCCTAGCGACCCTGCAAATAAAAGACTTGTGAACTAGCAAATGAGATGAAGCTTAATGGAGGGTGTATGCACTTATACTCCTCCTAGGGTTTCAACCAACAATAACCATGAAACAAGTAAGAAGAATTAACAATTGTATATTTTCCTTACCAATTCCAAGGGAGATGCAAGAACAAACCCTAGTTCACCAAATAAATTACCATTCATAAACAAGAGAAGAAGTCTCAAAGAGGTGTGAACCACCTTAGCTCAATCATTCACCAAGAGATATCACCAAAAATTATTTGCACAAGAGATAAATACCAAAATGCCTAAGTAGGGCGCAAATTTCATCCACTAGTCTTTTCACAATGGGAGAGCTATGATATCAAAATGAGATGAAATGATCTATATTTATACAAATCCTACTGTTAGCACAAGATTGGTTAAGGTTCCAAGTGTCAAGAACAAGCATTGACAACACTCTCACAAGGTTCCAAGCATCAAAAGCACCCATGGATTTACTGTTGGTTGTGGAGCCTGATTATCTTCTTGATTCAGAGGTCTTTTACTTTCAGCTATGTTTATACCCCATAAGTATGTACACTCTTCCACACGGGGGAGTGCAGAGGGGGGGTACCCCCTCTGCGGGGTCTGGGGGCAAGCGGGCCCCCAGCGGGGGTTCGGGGATGAAGCCCCCGAAAGAAAAATTGCCTTGTAAATGTATATTGTAATTTCATTGTAAATCTGGACCGTTCATTATAAGGTCGTAGATCTAACGATAGAGATTATGTTAGGGTTTTTTTCCCTAAAAGGAAACCCTCTTTCATGAGGGAAATGTATTGCGGCTATGGTTGATGGCGAATATTGTATTATGAGAGAGGACAATGTGAGAGAAAGAAGAGGAAGTTATAGTGGGTTTTGCTGTAGGTTGTATCCCTTCATTTGCTGGATAATAATAAAGGAAGGGCCTGACAATTTCTCTGGTGGACGTAGCCCACACTAGGTGAACCACGTAAATCCGTGTCTCTCTTGTATTATGTATCATCCGTGTTTTGTTTCTGCATTTGTTTTATTTTATTGCTCCACGGTCCTGTTTTTCTAACAACTGGTATCAGAGCGAAAGGTAACTAACAGGAAAAGAGGGTTCCTGGTTCGAGTGGGAGCAATGTCAGAAGATGGAAAGTTTAGGACCGATAAATTTAATGGCCAAAACTACCAGTTATGGAAGATGTAGATGAGAGATTATTTATATTAGAAGGATCTATTCCTACCATTGGGTGGAGTAGCAAAGAAGCTGACGGTCATGAAGGACGAAGAATGGGAGATTCTTGACATAAAGGCTCTAGGAACGATACGGCTGAGCCTGGCAACATCGGTGGCTTTCAATATTTCCAAAGAAAAGACAGTGAAGAGTTTGATGGACGCATTGGCCAAATTGTATGAAAAACCCTCGGCATCCAATAAGGTATTTCTAATGAAGAGATTATTTAATATGAAGATGTCAGAAGGTGGGTTTGTTGCAGATCATTTAAATGAATTTAATACGGTTACTAATCAACTGAGTTTTGTAAAAGTGAACTTTGATGATGAGGTCAGGGCTCTTCTAATCTTGTGCTCATTGCCAGAAAGCTGGAACAGCCTGGTCATGGCTGTAAGTAACTCTGCCTCTGGTTCAAATACTTTAAAATTTGATGATGTTGTTGGTGTTATCCATAGTGAGGAAATGCGATGGAAAAGCACAGGTGAGACATCAGGTAATGCGTTGAACATGGAGAATAGGGGAAGACAAAAGGATAGAGGAAAGGGCTCAGGGAACTGCGAAAATTCTAGGAAGGGAAGATCCAAATCCAGACTTGGAAAGATAGAGTGATAGAATTGTGGGAAGAAAGGACATCTGAAGAAAGACTGCAGAGCTCCAAAGAAACAAAGAGATGGACAGCAGGAGAGAAATCAAGGAGAAAATGTAACAGGTGATGTGTTACAAGATGCTTTGATTCTTTCTGTAGATAATATTTTTGAGTCTTGGGTAGTAGATTCAGGGGATGCATGTCATGCCACACCCCATAGGAAACATTTTCTAGATTATGTTCAAGGTGATTTTGGATAGGTTCATTTGGGTGATGATGCACCATGCAAAATTGTTGGAATGGGAAAGGTAAAAATAAAGCAACGAAATGGAAACCAATGGTTGTTGAAAGAGGTAAGACATGTTCCAGATTTAAGG
>JASDQU010306646.1:21654-39589 GCA_032191745.1 Picea mariana
GCAAATAATGCATCTGTGCTATGTCCTTCCATATTCTTTCGTCTCATCTCCTCCGACAACAAGGACGAGACCACTTCTTCAAACTTCAAAGAAGTTGTATTACTACCTATGGCCACAACCAGACTATCCCACGAGTTTGGTAAAGAACACAACAAACTGATACATTTATCTTCATTTGAAATTTTAATATCAATAGATACTAACTGACTTACCACAGTATTGAAGGCGTTCAAATGCTCTGCCACCGACTCTCCATCTCTCATCCTCAAGTTATACAACTTCTTTCTCAGGAATAGTTTATTTACCAAGGACTTATACTGATACAACTTCCCCAACTTTTCCCATAAATATTTGGCTGTAGCTTCCTCTGACACATTAAGTAATACTGAATCGGAGAGACACAGTCGAATTGTGCTCTTTGCCTTCCGATCCGTCTTTTTCCAGTCATCTGCAGAAGTTCCTGTAGGTGTCGTACTTGGATCTACCATGATCCACTGATCTCTGTCCACCAAAAGATATTCCATCTTGAGCTTCCACAGCTCAAATCTTTTCCCATTAAACTTCTCGATCTCCATCTTTGAATTGCTTTCCATTTCTTTTCACCTGAAAAACAATACTGCAGATCTCCCACTGTAACAAGGCTTATCACAGTCCCGAGCCAAACCCTTGATGACAAAGGCGTCCCCCTGAAGCCAATAAAGATTTGATACCAAATGTAAATTCTAACCTTGTACAATATCTACTGCAAACTGATATTCAGAAATGAACAGAAAAGATACAATGGCAAATACAAACATTGCACAGAGATTTTTCACCTGGAAACCCAAACCGGGAAAAACCAGCATATATTATATTCGTACATTGTGTTACATTGTCTACAATACAATATACATATAGGAGCCAATGGCATCCAAAACCCTAACCCAATGCCCTGGATTAGTCCAAAACCCTAATTCCTTAACTGGAAATAGAAAACCATCGGCAAAAAACCATGTGCCGAAAAACCACTTAATATCATGTGGTCCCGGAAATATGTCGTCCCGAAATTTTTTTTTCGGGGACACTACCCCCGAACCCCCGCGCGAGGGGCTCCACCCCCCTGCACCCCCCCTCTAACCCCCCTATGCACCTGGCGCAGACGCTCAGACACTACTACTTGTGCAAAGAATATAATACATACCCAACAGTTGACACCTGAGGAGGTATTTACAAGTATGAGGTCGTATGTGAGTCATTTTCACATTTGGGGTAACATATGTTACTGTCATGTCCCTTCAGAGAAGAGGATGAAGTTGGACCCCACAATAGACAAGGGGATTTTGGTTGGTTATAGCAAGGCTTCCAAGGCCTACAGGATCTTTGTGCCAACACACAGAATTATCATTGCGTGTAGGGATGTATAGTTCAAGGAGGAGCATGCATTGAGAAGGTCGAGAAACTTGTCGACACATTCAGAGGACCAATAGAGACAAGACTCAGGGGTCAAGATAGAGGAGGCACAAGTCAGAGCATGGGATATATGATCAGGTAGAGATGTTAAGAGGGAGACTATTGGACATGATCATCAGGAGTAAGATAATGAGGAGGAGGAGGAGCATGACATGGTTCTAGAGATGAAGGACACTTGGCCATGACCTAAGTGGTATAAGTCCACAATTAGTGATTCTAGGCTAGCAGGGCTTCCAGAGAGAGAATTCAGATGAAGTAAACAACTAGAGAGACTTGGGTACATGGAATTAATGACAAAACTCATTGATGCATAACCTTCCATTTATGAGCAGGCTGCACAACATGGAGTGTGGCAGGAGGCCATGATGGAGGAATATGCCTCCATTATGAAGAATGATGTATGGGAGGTGGTGCCTAGGCCGGAGGATAAGAAGGTTGTTGGATCCAAATGGATCTATATGGTCAAACATGCAATAGAAGGAAGCGTGGAAAAGTACAAAGCACGCTTCGTGGCCAAGGCGTTTTCACAATGAGATGGAGTAGACTATGAGGAGACTTTCACCCCAGTGGCTAGATATTCATTGATCATGATTTTTATATATTTAGAAACAAAGATGGGTTGACGCGTTCATCAGATGGACATGAAGAATGCCTTCCTCAATGGAGTTGTTGAGGAGAAGGTATATATTGAGAAACCACAAGGATTTGAGGTTGGCGATAGGGAGACACATGTTTTTAGATTGAGGAGAGCCTTGTATGGGCTCAAGCAAGAACCTTGGGCTTGGTACTCAAGGATTGACAACTACTTGAGAGAGATGGGTTTCCAGTAGAGCAAGGCATACCCAAACTTGTATTTTCTTGCAGGGGAGGCACCTCTCATATTGGTGTTGTACATAGATGACCTATTTATGATAGGGACAAACAACTGATAACAGACCACAAGAAAAATCTTGCAGTTGAGTTTGAAATGAAATACCTTGGGTTGATGCATTACTTCCTTGGTCTGGAGGCCTGACAACAGGATGGACGCTTCTTCTTGGGACATGGGAAGTATATAGTGGATATCTTGTGTAGGTTTAGGATGATAGATTATAGGTCCATGTCCACACCTCTAATCATGAATTGGAGGAAGATTGATGCATCAGATTCAAAGACAATATACCCCACTGTCTATCATCAGTTGATTGGATCGCTCATGTATCTGGTCAACACTCAGCCATATACCAGCTTTGCAGTAAATTCTTTGAGTCAGTTCATGGTGGACCCTCATAGAGTACATTGGATTGTTTTGAAGCATGTGCTTCGATACCTTAGAGGTATAGTGGAGAATGAGTTATTGTATGATCATAGTGGTAGAGTGAGGTTAGAAGGCTTTACAGATGCAAATTTCGCAGGATGTGTAGGGGACAAAAAGAGTACTTCGGGTTGTTGTTTCAACATTGGATCGAGCATTATTTCCTGGTTCAGTAGGACAAAAAATTTAGTGGAATTCAACTCTACTTAGGCAGAGTACATGGTTGTTAGCTTAGCAACATGCAAGGCACTATGGTTGAGGAAGTTGTGCTTGGGACTATTTGAGAAGGAGCTAGAGGCTACAATGATTCATTGTGATAATCAGAGTTGCATCAGGCTCTCTAAGAATCTTGTGTTTCATGATCGTAGCAAGCACATTGATATCAGGTATCACTTCATCCGAGATTGTGTACAGAGAGGATTCGTGAGACTTGATTACATACATACTAATGAGCAAATGGAAAATATATTTACCAAGGCACTGAGTAGACAAAAGTTCACGAAGTTTAGGGATCAGATGGGGTTGAGACGGAATCCCTTCCTTGCTAAGAGGGAGTGTTGAGAATTTAGCAAGGAAGGTCTTCCACTAGATTGCAATGTCCTAGCATGGTAGGGGACAATGAAACATGGTCCAATTCGATTATTTAACTTTTTCTAAAGTGTAACTTAGGAAAAGCAATGTTGATGTGTTATATTCTTTAGTTGACTTTATTGAGCACCTTTTCTAAGGTTAAAGTGAAAATAATTTAAGTGATGGATGTTTTAATCTTAACCATCCATCTTGGAGCGTGAGGGAGATTTAATCTCATCCCTCAATCCTTATGAGATTAGGTATTTCACTTGCTCATGGAGGTATAAGGTGTTGAAATATTGTAACTGCGAAGAATATTCTAATTATAATTGAGTTATTATCTTATAGATAAAGCCCCCTTTTGTGGATTGGCAAAACCATAGTTATATGGTGTTGTTTGTAAATTCGCCCCCTAGGGATTAATAAGTGGTTTTAACCACTAGTTGAAGAATTCAGCCCTGCTTGGTGAAAAGACATAACCCTAACGCCTACCAGCTAGTATAAATAAGAGAGGATGGTGCCTCAATCTCTCACTCACTCAAGTCACTCATCTAGTGTGCAAGTTTTGAAGGAAGTTGCAGTTAGAAGAAGGAGAAGAGAGAGGCACATGCTTGGTCTTGGATATTGTTGGTGGTTTGGTCTTTTATCTTGGAATTGTATTGGCAATCTATATTAAGGAAGTTTTTGCTGGGTTTTCTCCCTCATGAGGGTTTCCTAGGATAAAATGTTGTGTGCCTTGTTATTTTGTTTCTCTCAGTGATCCTACTTATGCTATTATTTCCTAGTAAATTGAAAAGAACTTAATAACATCTCTAAATTTAACATGGGTTCAGAGCTAAACTGAATAGAGCACCTTTCATTGGGTAACCAAAAACATCACTATTGTTGTACAAGAAAATTAAGGATTTTTATTGGAAATGAATTTTTTCCTAAAAACCATCTAAAAAAGTGCGCCCTACCCTAATGCATCTTTTGACAACTAGAGCACACCTTTTTAGTGGCCAGAGCCTCCAGAAAGTGAAACCCTAGTTTTTACTAGTACCAGAAAACCAGAAAACCAGAACCAATACCAGAAGTACCAGTCCATATTTGCACAGGTCCAGTTTCAAGGGGTAAAACTTGAAAATTTTGAAATTAGATAGCTCTGGCCTACTTGCCTCAGCCCAACGCATCTCCTGGTAAGTTCAGATTCACTTTCTGAGCACTTACATTTTTTGGTAATTTTCCCAGCTCCAGGTCAAGATATTTGCAGGCACCAAGCTTGTTGACAAGTTAGAAGGTGTGGAAAACTTTCGTGCCTAGAAATATAGGATTACACTCATTCTTGAAGAGAATGACCTTGAAAAATTCATAAAGGAAAATTTACCGAAACCCGAAGAAGATGCAACAAAAGAAAAATACAAGAAGGATATGGTTAGAGCCAAAAGAATAATTGTAGACTCTATTAAAGACCACTTGATCCCTCAAGTGTCTTCTAATAATACTCCAAAATAAATGTTTGATGCCCTAACTAGAATGTATGAAGGAAGGAATATCAACCAAAAGATGAATGAGAACCTAACTCAAGAATGCAAAGATGCAGAAAGGAGAAACAATTCATGACTATTTCTCTAGGGTTTCTCAATTCAAGGAACAACTAGAAGCAATTGGATACAACCTATATGAATACGAACTCATAATGACAACTCTTAATGGTCTCACAAGACCTTGGGATGCCTTGATCCAAACTATCTTTGCAAGAAAGGAGAAACTCCAATTTGATAGTCTTTGGGAAGAATGTGTTCAAGAAGAAGCAAGAGTAGCCAACTGAGAAGAAGTACTATTAAGGGATGAAGATCAATCCCTAGCTGCTCATGCTAAAGGAGGAAAGAAAATGTATGATTTCCAAAAGGAGACCCACCTCCATAAGGAATCTCACTCCCCAAGAAGTTTCACCTATAAAGAATCTCACCCTCCAAGGAGATTCCAAAAATATCAGAAGGGGTAAAGAAAAGAAAAAGACTTCTCCTCTTATAAATGCTATCATTGTGATAAGATGGGACACATTGTGAAGAATTATCCTTCCAAAGGGAATAATACAAGAAGAGAAATAACAAAAGACATCATGCCCATGCAGTTGAAGATGATGATCCACCCACGAAGTTGAGCAAAGAAGAAATTGAAGATTATGTTTTATTTTCCGCTCTCTCAGGATCTGTAACACCTCGAGAGGATACTTGGCTCATTGATAGTGGTGCCTCTAAGCACATGAAAGGCTAGAGAGACATTCTCTCTAGCCTTACAGAAAATAACTTTCCCCAAAAAGTTACACTCGAAGATGATTACCAGTACCCTATCAAAGGAGTGGGAGAATCCACCTACAAACTTGATTCAGGGACGCCAATGAGAATGAAGAATGTACTATATGTACCAGGTTTGACAAAGAAATTAATTTCTATCTCATATTTAGATAAGAAAATTTTCAGGGTTGCATTCATAGATGGTGAATTTCTTATGTGGCCTAAAGGAAAAACCATAGAAGATGCAATTGTTATTGGAACAAAAGAAGGTGGCTTGTATAAATTAAAAGGTCACTCAGATGAAGCCTTGAATCACTCCACTGAGAGTCCATGTGAACTTTTGCATAGAAGACTAGCTCACATCAACTACAAAGCATTACCATATGTAAGCAAGATAGTTACGGGTCTACCAAAATTCAAAGTTGATCACGAAGGTGTGTGCAATGGATGTGCACAAGGACATAACATAAAGAATCATTTCCTAAAGAGAGACATTAAAGCATAAGGAATCTTGGAGCTCATCCACTCAGATGTATGTGGTCCAATGCCATCAACCTCTCTAAGTGGGTATGTATACTATGTGTCATTTATTGATGATTATTCTCGCAAGAGTTGGGTTTATTTCTTGAAATCAAAAGATGAAGTATTTGGAAAATTCAAGGAATTCAAAGCATTGATAGAAAATTTCTTCGAAAGAAAAATCAAGATACTTTGGTCAGATAATGGAGGAGAATACACCTCAAAATAATTTGTAAGATTTTGCAGAGATGCTGGGATTAAGAGGGAGCTCACCACTCCCTACAATCCTAAGGAAAATGGTGTAGCAAAAAGAAAGAATAGAACATTAATGGAAGCAGTGAAGACTATGATCCATGATCAATATCTTCCAATGCACTTATGGGCCGAAGCAACAAGAACAACAATGTATGTCCAAAACAAATTATCCCATAGTGCACTTGGATTCAAAACCCCCGAAGAAATGTTATCTATAAAGAAGCCATAAGTAAGCCATCTCAAGATATTTCATTGTCTAGTGTTTGTACACATTCCAAAAGAAAGGAGAACTAAGTTGGACTCTTCAGGAAAGAAGGGAATATTTGTTGAATAATGTGAGGCCTCTAAGGCCTTCAGAATTTACATACCAGGTTACCATCATATTGAGATCAACAGAGATGTAACCTTTGATGAAGATGCAACACTCATGAGATCAAGGAGATGCCAGCTTGAAGAAGTATATGAAGAATAACTTGTAGCTCCCAGATTTGTAGAACCAGTGAAGGAAGTCATAGTTACCCCTAATGATGAGATTCCAGAAGATCATGACATGATATAATATTAAGAACCTCCCCAAATGACGATCTCTCACAAGAGAAAGACAACTTGGGAAAGGGAACTTATTCAAGATGGAGAGAAGTATGGTGCCCCAGAAGGAACCCTGAGACAAAGCAATAAACCTAAGCCATTCTCCAGTTATATGTCCTTGATGTGTGATCTCATAGAAAAGGAACCTATTGTCTTTGAAGAATCCATTCAGAAGAAAGAATGGGTGGATGCCATGATAGAAGAATACCAATTCATTATAAAGAATGATGTATGGGAAATAGTTCCCAGACCAACTAACAAAGATGTGGTATCTTCCAAATGGATATACAAGATAAAACATGTTGCAGACATAAGTATTGAAAAACACAAAGCAATAATTGTAGCTCGTGGCTTTTCTCAAAAGGAAGGCATTGATTATGAAGACACGTTTTCTCCTATAGCCAGATACACTTCTATCAAAACAATCATAGCTCTTGCAGCCAAGATGAAGTGGAAGTTACACTAGATGGATGTGAAAACAACCTTCTTAAACGGTGTTATTTAAGAATAAGTGTATATAGAACAACCCTAAGGGTTTGAAGTTGAAGATATAAAGACTTATGTCTGCAGGTTGAAGAAATCTCTGTACGGGTTGAAGCAAGATCCTAGAGCTTGGTATGGCAGAATTGTGTGAGAATATGATGGATGTGCTCATTTTAACATAGAAAATATCACTATTGTCACCCAACCATAGGTCGAAGCCACCCTCTGAGAACCTTAACCTTGACAGAGAATCACTCCGGAAGAAAACCCTAGGCTAGATAGCCAAACAAAGGGTGGCACACCTTTCTCCAAGGATAGCGCACCAAATAAGAGCTGATCAGATAGTCCAAACCATAACCAAGAGATAGTCCAAGCCAAAATGTAATCTGCTAGCTGCAGCAACTACAATGACAACTCTCCTCCAAACTTGCGCACAAACTGGCTAATTGCAGTGTGCACAAGTGAGCTTTGCAGTTCTGAGAATGCCTGCCAGAATGAAGATTGGCCTCCTGTATTTATACTAATTATGGCTAATTGCCTGGGCTGAATTCTCATTCTGGGTGCCTATTTACTCAGTATATAATATTTCTTATGGTTGACTTCTTCTCTTGGAGGCTAATAACCTAATACACACTATCCTTTTGAGCCGACTTGTCTTCTAGGGTTATTAGCCAACTCATTAGGGTTTCTTCTGCTTCCCAGAATATTCTATTCTCGTTAGGTTTACATGTGGAGGTAAATACCTCCTGCAGCTACCATAATATCAACACTTTCTCTTAGCTAGGGAGGTATTTAAGAAAATGGTCTTGAGCACAAACATACCATTGAATTAGTAGCATCATCATAGTCGCACAGACTATCTCAAGATTAGATCATGAGAACCATCATCACTATCAATGTCATCAACTGCATCATCTCTTGAAACCATACTCTATCTGAGTAATAAAACATGATGCTGGATAAGTCACTCACTCCATAGAGTGACACAAGAACCATTCTTCTAATCCAGACATATGTCCTAGAAGAATAAATGTCTTGGACCATTTTCCATCTAGGAAAACTCTGTCTATTGATCATCCATATAGCTGATAATCATTTCCAACACTGCTGATAGTCTTCAAGGCAATCAGAACAATATCATTCAATAGAACACAACTGTGTCTATCCATAGTAGTACATAACTACAATCCAGTGGTACACTACCACACCAAGTAGCACACATGTACTTGATCAGTGACGTATAGTCACAAACAATGGAACACATCCACCACAATAGTATACATCTATTGTCTAGAGACATAAAGTCTCCATAACAATCATCTAATATCAACCTACACATAAAAAATTTGTTATGATATAAACTGAATCATCTGGGTCGTTCTTCCACTCACATATGTGAGATCTGGAAGAGCATCTACCCTTAGAAGGTCAAACATCAATGATGAGCTATCTGGACTATTCTTCTCAAGCAAGGAAGTATAACTATCTTGATTATTGAGCCTGGACCATTCCCTATCCTAGGCCATTCCTTTGACACTAAAAAAAGTGTAACCTCGAGAGAATGAGTTTTCCCCAGGGAATGCATATCCCTGATTGCTGAACCTGGACCATTCACCTATCTGGGCCTTTCCTCTGGAACTAAACAAAGTGCAACCTCGAGAGAATGAATCTTCCCTAGGGAATGACTGTCCAGAGCATTTCCTAAGGAAATGACTGTCCTGCACCAACCTCCAAAACAGACCATTCTTCGAAATTTCTCACAACTGTGAGCTTCGAAAGAATGAATGTCCGGCGAGGCAAACCAGTCTTCTTGATTGACCATCAAGAAGAGAGACTTTCCTAGACCGTTCTCCATGTTAACCACAATGGGAAATCATTGTCTATGGTACATAAAAAATCCATCGAACCATTTTCATTACGAAAATGACCATTTGATCTGAACCATTTTCCGAATTGGAAAATGCATGTCCGTTAGAAATCTTAACTTACTTTTCGAACTGGAAAGGAACTGCTCATCCTAGACCATTTTTCGAACTGAAAAATGACAGTCCATGAATCAATAACACATCAGTGCTCCCTCCCAACCTGGGAGTCATCTCTTCCTTTTTCAATAAGAAAGTAGTCTCCACGAGCTCCAGCTTGAGTACACAAACTCTTTCATCTTGGACAAAGGCTTTACAAAAATATCTGCTTATCTGCTCATCTGTGGAGATATATATTGGAGAAACACTTCTCTTTTTTGGACTTCATCATGAAGAATGTAATGCTTGATCTCAATGTACTTTGGTCTTTCTGGAACACTGGTTTTCTCTGAAGGATTCATATAACTTTGATCATTACAGTATATCATAGTTGAATTCAACTCCTTTTGTTTCCTGCTAGTTCATAACATCGTGGCAAGGCTCAAACTGGAACATATCCATGTGGCACTTCTTCTATCATCATGAGGTCTTTGTCATGTATTAGCAATCCATCATCCTGATCTTCTGAGTAATCATTTTGATACAATATCTCTATTATAAAAAGTCTTCACCACACTTCTGCTGTGCATTGGAGGTTCTCCACCAAGTTGTCTTCTTCCATCTGCATACAAGGGTCTCTTTCTGGTATATCTCAAAGCACTGAGGTTGCTCTACATACGCTCTTTGTTCAATTATTCTGGATAACAGTCTTTGATTTCATATGATGTCAATTTCAACCTATGGATATTGCAGACGATATCATGGCTCATGTAGAGATATATTTGGTTTACTGGAACAATTAATCATCATAATCTTCTCCCTCCATCTGAGAGAACCTCTAGTTCAAGATCTCACAATACTTACATTCATAAGTCTTTCATACACTGTTCTTCATCACAACTTTCAGTACCTCTGTTTGATTACTTTTAGTGAGTTCATATCAGGCTGGTAACCTTGTGATTCTCGATACAATGACTGGTTGTTCTGGCTTCTCTTTCTTTCTTGGAATCTTCATGTTCTTCCTCATGTTTCTCTTTAGATCTTGGGTCCATGGAGTTTTCTATAGATTCCATGCTCTAAAGATTCCAACTTCTTCCTTTCATCGTAGGATCATGCATGTGGATGGATACTTTAAGGATTCTTTTCGAAGAAGACTTCTTCTAAAGTCAAACTGAACACGTATTGCTTTTCATGGCTGCTACCATGGATATATACTTTATCATTTTCAATGGATCGTAGGATTAGCTCCCTCCTAATCCTTTCTTCATGTATGAATGCATGCTCTTCTTTTGGTAATATATAATCAGCTCCCTCCATCTAGGAGAGTCAATGCTTCCGTCTGCATCCTTATTGCCTTCTGCAAAGTGTTTACAAATCTTTTTCCAATTTCCTCTTGATTGCTGATTTCTTTCTGTCTTTACTTCTTCTAGGTTTCTTTCTAATTTCGGCTTATCTTGCAGCTTGTCTTATAGTCATAGTGACAACAATCCTTATCTTGTTGTTCTTCCATAAGTATATAGTTTTTCTTTGAACATATTATCTTCTAAGAAATAGATATGCAAGATATGTACCGAAAACATGGTATGTACAAGAACTATGAAGAGTATTGTTACCTTGTCTTAGAAGAAGAAGTTTGTTTTGTCCTGCTTGGCGTTCTTTGAGGGTTCCCTTTCTTAAGCAACTGATGCTTCGTGTGTTTCCTTCCTTTTATTTAACTCGAGACAATGATTATTGTATTGACCATACTTTTGACAATTGAAGCATTGTATCCTTGACATATCTTTCTCTTGATTTGTTTTCTTCCTGGAGCCAAACTTCTTTTTGTTCCTGAAATCCTTGAACCTTGCTGTGAAGGCTTGATCATCGCACTTCTTTTGGGGTTTGTATTTTTCACTGATCCTTGATTCTTCTTGAGCACAACAAGTCCAAAGTTCTTCAAATGTAGGATACTCCTTCCTTGTGTTCATGGTTGTGGCAAATGCATCCCACGTCTTAGGAAGACCATTGAGTACTATGTTTACCAATTCCTTCTCTGAAATGATCTCTTCAATAGCTTGTAGTTGATCTCTTAACTAAGATATTCTCACAAAGTATGATGTTATGCTGTCATCATCATTCATCTTCATGTCACGGAGCTCATTCTTTAGACTCATTACTTGTCCAATGTTTCTAACTGAGAAGAGGTTTGTTAGGGCATCATACATCTTCTTCAATGAGTCAAGATGGGAGATGTAGGGTATCAAGTGGTCTTTTATAGAGTCTAATATGATACTCATGGCATTGATGTCATCATCTTTGAACTTCTCCAAAATTGCAATGTTCTGCGGTTCCTTCTCTTTTCCTTCTTCAAACTCTGGTTCCACAATATTTCCTTTCATGATATCCAGCACTTTATTCTTGGCAAGGATGAGGTCAATCCTTGTCTTCCACGCTCTGAAGTTAGAAGCTCCATCTAACTTGTTTTATGACTTCATAGAGTAAGTCATGGCTGATTTGACTTGGCCAACCCTAGATTTGACCAAAAACTCAAACTTGAAGTCCTTGCTTGCTGAGAGTACCAGGAGATGCGCTAGGCTAGGGTGCACTAGTCTATCCAGAAATTAGGTCAATCCCTTCACTTAAGGTGCCTCAACGAGAGGGTTAGGGTTTCTACAACTACACCTGCTAGTAACCCTAGCGACAGTGCTTTGGTGACTGCTCCTGCTAGAAACCCTAGCGACAGTTCTTCAACGAGCTTAATATTCTTATGGCTATGCTCCCTTCCAGTGGTTAGACTGAATGAATGAGGTGTGGGCCCATAACCTGTTAGAATATGATGGATGTGCTCATTTTACCATAAACAATATCACTATTGTCACCCAACGATAGGCCAAAGCCACCCTCCGAGCACCTTAACCTTGACAGAGAATCACTCCGGAAGCAAACCCTAGGATAGATAGCCAAACAAAGGGTGGCGCACCTTTCTCCAAGGATACTGCACCAAACAAGAGCTGATCAGATAGTCCAAACCATAACCAAGAGATAGTCCAAGCCAAAACATAATCTGCTAGCTGCAACGATAACTCTCCTCCAAACTTGCGCACAAATTGGTTAACTGCAATGCGCACAAGTGGGCTCTACAGTTCTGAGAATGCCTGCCAGAATGAAAACTGGCCTCCTGTATTTATACTAATTCTAGCTAACTGCCTAGGCCGACTTCTCATTCTGGGTGCCTATTTACTCAGTATATAACATTTCTTCTGGCCGACTTCTTCTCTTGGAGGCTAATAACCTAATACACATTATCCTCTTGAGACGACTTGTCTTCTAGGGTTATTAGCCAACTCATTAGGGTTTCTTCTACTTCCCGAAATATTCTATTCTCATCAGGTTTACATGTGGAGGTAAATACCTCCTGTAACTACCATAATATCAACAAATTGATATCTTCTTGACGAGCTTGGGCTTTACCAAGAGTAAAGATGATTCTAACCTTTACTTCAAGGTTATGAATGATGAGCCAATGATATTACTACTATATGCAGATGATTTATTCTTGATGGGAGAAGAAAAGCTCATCAGAGATTGTAAGAAGAAGCTCACTGTAGAATTTGAGATGAAAGACCTATACCTAATGCATTATTTCCTAGGTCTTGAAGTTTGGCAGAGCCTAGAGAAGATCTTCCTTAACCAAGGGAAGTATGCAGTTGAAATACTGAAGAGGTTTGGCATGCTGGAATGCAAATCCATGAACACACCCATGGAAACAAAGTTGAAGCTCCTGGTTGATACTTCATCAGAATTGGTTGATGCTACTTTGTACAGACAAATTATTGGTTCGTTGATGTATTTGATGAAGACCGGGCCAGATATATGTTTTGTTGTGAACACCTTGAGTGAATATCTGGTAGAGCCCAGACGTGTTCACCTTGTTGCTGCAAAACATGTGATGAGATACCTTAAGGGTAAGTTGGACTTTGGTCTCTGTTATACTGGAGATCATGACTTCAGACTAGTTGGTTATAATGATTCAAATTGGGCTGGAAGTGTTTATGATAGAAATAACACTTCAAGATGTTGTTTTAGTTTGGGGTCAACCATGAATTCATGGTAGAGCAGGAAGCAATCTAGTATTTCTCTCAGCACGACAGAAGTGGAATACATTGCAACATGTTCCACCAATTGTGAAGCCATATGGATTCGAAAGTTGTTGATAGGTCTATTCGATCTAGAGATGGAAGCCACCGTGATTCTATGAGTTAACCATAATTGCATAAAGATGACGTAGAACCCAGTGTTCCATGATAAGTCGAAGCACATAGAAATCTGATATCACTACATTCGAGATATGGTGTAGAGAGGAGCTGTAAAGCTCCAATATGTTGGCACAGATGAGCATGTTGCAGATGTGTTGATGAAGCCTTTGTCTCGTGTAAAGTTTGAATACTTTCAAGACAAGATTGGTATAGTCCGAAAGGACCTCCCTCGAAAGGGGGAGTGATGCTGATGATACTATGGTATCCTGACCAACAATGGGTAGCTCAATTAGGATTTTATATCCTAGGAGACTGATCATCCCTGGATAGATCCTGAAGGTCCGGTAAGGACGGTCTGTCACAGTATCGGTGCATGTATATGCCAACTATGTTCAATAGTGGTAGCTCCGTTAGGATTTTATATCCTAGGGAATCTTTTTGATTCCTGGGTAGATCTCGAAGGTCCGGTAAGGATGGTCTGTCAAAGTACCACGTGGTAGCTCCATTAGGATTTTATATCCTAGGGAATCTTATGATTCTTGGGCAGATCCCGAAGGTTCGATAAGGACGGTTTGTTAGAGTAGCACAAAATGTTGTTGTTTCACCTACCTCATTATGTTGCTATATGATGACGTTGTTATCTTAGCCTCGTGCTAATGATGTTGTTGTTTCATCCTCGTGTTATTGTTGTTGATGATGTATCAGCCTCGTGCTGTTGTTGTTGATGATATATCAACCTTGTGATGTTGTTGATGATGTTGTATCAGCCTCATGCTGTTGCTAATGATGTTGTACTAACCTCATGTTGATAATGATGGTGTTGATGATGTTGTTGCTTTAGCGTTATGCTAATTGATGTTGATGCAGATGATGATGATGCTACCCCATGCTGTGAAAGATGATGTTATTGATGATGAGAATTTTTTTTGATGATTCATAGATGTGCTAGTTAGTGTTCCAGATGTTGATGATGTTGCTGCCCTCTCTCTCTCCTAATGATGTTGTATTGGGATATGTTAGTAGAATACCCTTCTTGTTAAGGGGGAGTGCTAAAATATTGTAACTGCGAAGAATATTCTAATTATAATTGAGTTATTATCTTATAGATCAAATCCCCTTTTATGGATTGATCATGTCGGGACTTATGTATGACCAAATCCCCTTTTTTGGATTGGTCAAACCGTAGTTATATGGTGTTGTTTGTAAAGTCGGCCCCTAGGGCTTAATAAAGTGGTTTTAACCACTAGTTGAAGAAGTCGGCCCTGCTTGGTGAAAAGACATAACCCTAGCATCTATCAGCTAGTATAAATAAGAGAGGATAGTGCCTATTCCTAGTCCAATGAAATACAATATAACAATAGACAATTGAAGAGTTAAAGTGTGGATTGTGCTCCATGTTAGTCATATGCCTATTTGATATATTCCATGCCTTTGAAATCTAAACCAACACCTCAAGGTATGCACATGATGGTTTCTTCCTATAGTGCATGCACCTAGTGACATACCACTATGAATCCTTTAATTGTGATGCAAGGAACTATCCATCATATGAGTAATGACTTTATGCAAGTGTTTATGATGTGAAACAATTGAAACATTATCTTTTCAGTAAGGAGATTGTTATACATTCTAACAATAAGCCTTTGCAATTTGTATAGACATATATTAAGTTGCAAAGCCTTTGCTAATTTAAAACTACACCTTATCTATAGTAATTCAACTTATTTGATATATTCCATGCCTTTGAAATCTAAACCAACACCTCAAGGTATGCACATGATGGTTTCTTCCTATAGTGCATGCACCTAGTGACATACCACTATGAATCCTTTAATTGTGATGCAAGGAGCTATCCATCATATGAATAACAACTTTATGTAAGTGTTTATGATGTGAAACAATTGAAACATTATCTCTTCAGTAAGGAGATTGTTATACATTCTAACAATAAGCCTTTGCAATTTGTATAGACATAGATTAAGTTGCAAAGCTTCTGCTAATTTAAAACTCAACTTATCTATAGTAATTCAACTTATTTGATATATTCCATGTCTTTGAAATCTAAACCAACACCTCAATGTATGCACATGATGTTTTCTTCCTATAGTGCATGCACCTAGTGACATACCACTATGAATCCTTTAATTGTGATGCAAGGAACTATCCATCATATGAGTAGCAACTTTATGTAAGTGTCTATGATGTGAAACAATTGAAACATTATCTCTTCGATAAGGATATTATTATACATTCTAACAATAAGCCTTTGCAATTTGTATAGACATAGATTAAGTTGCAAAGCCTTTGCTAATTTAAAACTACAACTTATCTATAGTAATTCCATTTGGTGCTCCAACACAAGCATGACTTTTCAAATCACATGAGTAATAGTTTGAGCCAACCAATAACTCATTTAGCTTTGTTGGGTATTTTGAACAACAACATAAATGAGATTAACAACATAATTATGAAGCAGATTTAGTGTTTTCTCAAATTTATGTAGATATATTAAGGTATCAACAAACTCCAAGTCCTCAAAACTTGGGATCCCTTTTTTTAATTTCTTTTACAAATGCTTAGTTTTAATTTCAAATGGTTATTTTGCATACACATTTGACTTAGTTCACTTGGAGAATATGAATTGACCTTGACTTTTTATTCTAAAATCACTAGAAATTTGACCACCTTCTAGTCATTGCATTCATTGCTAATTAGGCTAACTCATGGATTTTTAGATTGAAGACTCTTTGAAATATTTTTAAAAGTTCCATGCATTCCGGAATGAGTTCTCAATCTTCGTCGAGGATCCTTCAGGGCTAATTGCAAACACCACCTTCAGCTAGGAACTTCACTACTATTCTTCAACACTTCGCTAAGTTTAGGTTTACATTTTCGCCGAAAGACTACAATTTACAGAATACTGCATTCGGCCAAATTGTTCTTAACTTTCAGAGTGTCAACGGATTGAGTTCTTAACTTCCTCTGAGAATGAGTTTTTGGGAATATCTAAAATGTGACCTGTCGCCCATTCAAAAAGCGAATTTAGAAATTCCTCCACGAGCTTTAAATCATTTGCGATTTCACTACCGTTAATATCAATTCCTGACAATAAGTGAACATTAGATCTTCACATTGATGACTTAGCTGAATAAAATCTATTATATCCTCATTAATTTTCATTTCATCACCAAAACTCTCAAAGATCCAAAGAGAAGGCTTTGCTTTGAAGTTCAAACTCAGCTATCTCGAGTTTGCAAGAATCATTGAAATGGCAGGGATTGCTTCATTGAAGAAGAAAGATAGACCAAAGCTTTCCTCAAAAGGCGTGGAGTTGTCAAAACACATCAATTTTGCAAGTAAGTATCAAATCTTCACCTAAATTGCAATTTTGAAGGAGTAAATGATTATGAACATAATATTGATTTCATTAGATTAAACTTTGTCTCCATCTATATAAATTCTAGAAGGTCTGGAAATTGTTCTGGTTTAAATTTTCAATACTCTATTCAAACAAGTGAAAATAGTACTAAAGTTGCTTATACCTTCTTCTTAAAAATGTTTTTTAATGTAGTAGTTGTATATAGTCTAAAGTCAAATCTTAAAGTAATTATGTAATACCCAATGTATTATTTATGCATAGCTTAAATGTAAAAGAGAAGTCACCTGTCCTTGGACACATTTGAGTTTTTAAATAACATTCTTGGCAAGGTAGAGGATTTCATTGCCCTAGGAAAATAAAAATGAAAATAAAAATGTTTAGGTGAGCATCTTATGACAAGAGTGCATGTTTTGTGATAACTATCCAAATGAACAATGTGCAACATGAATACCAAACAAGAATACATGAATATTAGAGATTACCATCAATGCAAAATAATATATTACAAATAAGAAATTTGGTGGTGTGGTCACCTTGTTACATTTAACTTTTGTGCATATCAAGTATTTTCCATGGAAGGCCAAGATGTCTCTGCATGAGTAAAATGAAAAGAAGAGTCTTAGTGGTTTCTCCAAGGATCTCCTATCTCTAAATATTGATTGTGGATTCCCAAGTATATAAGGATAGTTTGTTGTTATTGTGGATATTTTGTTTCTATATAACTATGAAGGCCTCTGGTGTTTCTCTATTGCAAGTGAGCATCCTTAACCCTCACAAAGCCACCCCGATATCACAGACCTTGCTCCACTATCAGTGAGCATCCATAGTCTCGACAAAGATATTTGCATTCCCTCATTAACAAACATGTTTCTCAAAGTTCTCTCTCTCTCTCTCTCTCTCTCTCTCTCTCTCTCTCTCTCTCT
>JASDQU010306646.1:39658-61832 GCA_032191745.1 Picea mariana
ATATATATATATATTCAAGGAGGAACATGTGCAGACAATCATTGAATCTCTAAGGATGATACATGTTAGTGAATGAATGAGGCCCCTAGGATTTAAAGCTCACCCATACCAAAAGAATCGAAACAACCACCACTTTCTCCTCATCATCCAGATCATGATTTCTAGAGTATATGACTTTTAGATCCATTCATATATGGTAATAGTCATTACCACCACCAAAAAAGTATTTCATTTTTTTCAAAATCATGCATAAAAGAAACTATAAGTGATTTCTCACTCCTACTCTTGCTAATTGTGAATTTACTTTACATTTGATATTTAATAGAAATGAGGTATTCGACTAAGAAATAAAAGTCACATTTCACCAAATGTTGAAAACTCAACTTCCCCTACCATTCTTTGGGAACAAGAACAAAAATCAAACATGCAAATCATGCAACAACAAAAAAAACTATGCAAAGCAAGAAACTAAAAAAAAGAAGACATTCAACTAAAAATAAAATAAAACTGAACTAAAAAAATGCAGCAATGAAAACAATAAACTATGATACACAACTACTCTCGAGAACAACTAGGTGAAGTATCTTTTAAGGATCTGACCATTAACAGGAAGGGAATCCAATTTTCCTCCCAGACTTTGAAATCGATATGTGTTAGCTACTATTTTCTTAGCAATTTGGAAGGACCAAGCCATAAGTTTTGGAACTTCGAATGTTTACCTTTTGGTTCACTAGATTTATCCCATTTCAAGACCAAATTACCTACATCAACATCCTTATTACCAACTTTATGTTTATCAAACCAATGTTTCACTATTTGTTGATGTGTCACAAATTTTTGTTTGGCTTTTTCTCTTTGCTCTTCCAACATCAATAATGTGTCAATTCTTTTTGGAGAACATAATAGGTCGACTTCTTGATGCTTGTGATATTCAAATGGATGGTAGATAAATGTTTATTGGTAGTATTGCTTTTTGTCCACACACAGATAATATGAGGAAGTTCTCAATGCTTCTTTTGGAGTAATTCTATCTTCCCAGAGAGCATTAGGTAACACATTATGTCAATTCCTGTGATTTTATGTCACAGTCTTCTTAAATTTATAATTAAGTTCTTGTTGGTTGATTCAACTATTCCATTTTCCTAAGGATAGTAGTTGGTTGAATATATTTGGATGATACCCCAATATAATGCAAACTTAGATAAAAAAGTAGAAGAAAAGTAAGCGACATTATAAAAAACAATCACCGAAGGAACCCTAAACCTCATAATTAAATGATGTTCTAAAAGCTGAATGACTACCCTATCATTAATCTAAGTTAAAGGGATTGCCTCCGACCAGTGAGAAAAATAATTTGTTGCAGTTAAAATGTATTTGTGTTGTTTTGATGAGTGAGGATTTAATTCTCCAATTATGTCTATTCCCCACTACTCGAAAGGTCAGCTAATTGTAACATGTTGCAGTGGTACTGATGCTCTCTTTTCCCTCCTCGCACTCAATTAACAGACTCTACATTTCCTTATGTATGCATGTGCATCTCAAAAAAGAATAGGTCGATAGTAACCAACTCTTAAAACTTTATGAGTTGTAGTTTCTCCAACAAAATGATCTGCAATTCGTCCATCATGAAGATCTCTTAAAAATTTATCAACATTTTCTTTTTCTAAACATCTCAACAACACTCCATCATATTTTTTTCTAAACAAAATAGTGATAATTAACCTATACTGGGAAGATTTTAGTTTTAGTGCCCTTCTTTCTCTCAAATTCATGTAGTCAGGACACACCCCATGGTGTAGAAAATAAATCATATCAGAATACTAAGAATCATTAGTTGTTGGGATATAAAGTATATCAATAGAACAAATAGAAAACTCATTTTCTCATTTTTCTTCTTCTTTGAGTGCATAATCTTGAGTTTTTATAACCAAATTACATAACCCTTGACCTCACACAATGTGGGTAGTTTTTATATCAAGATCGAGCTCTTGTATAGAAGTCGTCCCTTTACACTCCCCTAACTCTTGTTGAGTAAACAATGATTGTACAACAATGTGTGGTACAATGACCTTGGTGTGATTTTTGAGGATATATGATCTAAAATGTTTAACAACTTTATAGACCACAAAATCTTTCTTATCTATGGTAAGATAGTTCAACTATGCTCCCTACAAATTAGTATTCATAAAAAAAATGGAAGCCTCATTATTTTCATCATTTTTTTGTGTGTCAAAATTGCTACAAGAGATTGATCAGAAGTGAAAGTATATAAAAATAAATCATAATTAAAATTGGGACTACACAAAACAAGAGTGTTGGAAATAGGAGTTTTGATTTTGTCGAATTATTCTTTCTCTTCTTTAATCCATTTAAATTACGAGTATTTTCGAATCATTTTTTGCAATGGTTTTATGGTTTTAGTGAAATCAAGAATAAACTTTCTAACAAAGTAAATATTTCCAAATAGAGACTTCATTTGATTTCTTGTTACGAGACAAAGACAATTGAGATATAACCTTTACACATTCATAATTGATTGTTATGCCATCTTTTGATATAATATGACCTAAAAGTTTCCCTTTAGTCACTCCAACAATGCTTTTGGATTCAGAAAAATTCCATACTCTCCGCATCTTTCAAAAATCCAAGTAAGATGGAAAATATGATCAGTTATATTTTTCGAGTAAACTGTTACATCATCCAGATAGACTACCAAACATTTATTGATCAAACCTCTAAAAGCGACATCCATTGTTCTTTGAAAAGTGGCTCTGGTATTAATTAACCCAAAATTCATTTGTTTTTATGCAAAGGTACCCCATTTGGTACGAAATATAGTCTTTATCCTACCCTCCTATGATATTAAGATTTGAATATATTGTTATGACCCAAAGGGGGCATACATCAGGTTAAATGTATATAATATGACCCCAAGGGGGGCATATATGGGGCTAAATGTACATGTAATGTGTAAATATATATGTAATACGGTCATCCTAATAGTAAAGGGGCCTCATGTGTAGGTGTGAATAAGTATATATAGAGATCATGTATTCATTATTGAAGACATGTGAATTGTGATGTATGAATGTATTTGGTTATGTGGAGGAGGTTCTCCTATTATTTAAGGAGTTATTGTGTAACTCATATCTGTTATCTATATTGGAGTTGTGTTCCACACTCACACTGTCGTACATGGTGTGTACTTTTGGTTTATTAAGATATCTCGAGCATTCGGTACATTACATTTGGTATCAGAGCATCGATCATATCGTTGTTCTTCTCCAAACAAGTCATGTTATAATTTTCACTATAACTTTTTTTTTTGTGATGATTTAGACAAAGAAACTTGGAGATTAGTTAGAAGAAAGATCCAAGTATTAGTGGTACAAATTTTAGCTTATGGGTCCTATAACTAGTCTCAAACAGGTGTTTCAAGTAAAACAATCATATATTCTTCAAAGAGGCTCCAAATTCAATGAAACCATTTGCATTTGAAAGAGGACAATCCATAGTATTTTTGGTACAATTTTCAAAATTGGGTATTAAATATTGGACACGTGGCAAACTGTACATGTTCTCTCTCCAGGAAAGGCCAAAAATCAGCAAGGTTTGAGAAAGTTACCATAACTTTTACTTGGAACATAAAATTTTGGTCAAACCTATGGAATTACAAAGAAGACAAAGCATAGCACTATAGGCCACAATTTTAGACTTAGAAAGGCCGGAATTTCATAAATACATCATAAGGAAGGTCAACAAGAAGGACAAACTTCAAATCAAGGTTTCAAAGGTATGTTCACTTAAAACTATTATAACTTTTGATTGGGATGTCCGATTGAGGTGATTTAAAAGTCATTCGAAAAAGAAAACATATAATATTATATTGGAAAAGTTATTATAACTAATTGCTATCATTATCCTCAATATATTGATGTCATAAGTTGAGGGTTGGGGTTAGACCTCAATTAAGAATCAATGTCAATACCTAAATTTACAGGAGATGAAGATAAAGACAAAATCAATCCTATGGAATGGTTGAGGTTGGTCAAGGAATATGATTGGATCCTTTAACAACAAGAAGCTATTGTTTTGGTGAAGCTCATGAGTGGTGGATGAGTATTGATTTTGATACTAGATGGAACATGACATGAGAAGAATTTGAAAAACTCTTCTCAAATAAGTGGATTAGGGATACACAAATGGAGGAAATGTATAGAATTCAAGAGGAGTTAAAAGAATCAAAAGAAGAGATCAAGAATAAGGGTAACAATCTATCTAATATACGAGACCTTAATGAATCACTCGTTAAGGAAGTTCAAAAATTAAAACAGGGAAAGACTAGCAAAGGAAAGTGAGAAAATGTTGAGTCAAGGTAAGATTTGAAAAAGAAAGATGAAGAGATATGTAGATTATGAAACCATAATAAAAAACTATTGAATGATGTCAAGATTCTAAAAGAAGAAAAGAAGAATTATCAAAATCAAGAAGAAACAAGGATCTTGGATGAAGAGTATACCAAAATACTTGAAGATGAAATTTGCAAGAAGGTTGAGGAATCCCTAAATACTGATGAGGTAAAATCAGAAATGAAATCCAAAATTGAAGAAGGACATCAAAATTTGATAAATGGGGTGACATTGCAGCTTCAAAAGCAGAAAGAAGACAAGATTCAAGAAGGTCACCAAAAGATACTTGAATAAGTTGAACTTCATCTGGAAGATGCACATTCCAAATATGATGGTATTATCTCTAAGGCTAGAGTAATCAAAGACCAAGCAAAGATGATAGAGGATGTCATTGTCTCTGAAAAGAAGATAGATGAAATGCATGTGAAGAGTGAAGGAAAACCGTCAAATGTGAAACCTTATCGACACCCTCATTACTGGGAAAAATTTCAAGGGAGACAAGAAGGTCGATATCAACATTATTGAGGAATAAGATGGAGTACTTGTCAATATTCATGGAACAAGGAACACAAAACCAGTCTTCAACAAGCTATTATCATAGACCAACAACCACTACAAATTGGAGAAGTTACAATAACAGTTCATGGAATCAACGGAAATAAAATTATACAACAACTAGCCACCAAGGATTAATACCGAAAAGAATTGATTTTGGATGGATGGATCATCATCAATGGAATGAAGGCGGCAAGAACATAAGAAAATCATATTACTTGGTTTCATCACATGTGAATCCTTTAATTGCAAAGCTTTGAGGACAAAGCTTTTTGAAGGAGGGTACTATGCTATGACCTAAGGGGGGCATATATGTGGTTAAATGTAGATGATATGACCCCAAGAGTGGGAATATATGGGGATAAATGTACATGTAATGTGTAAATATATATGTAATATGGTCGGCCTAATAGTAAAGGGGCCTCATGTGTAGGTGTGAATAGGTATATATAGAGATCATGTATTCATTATTGATAACATGTGAATTGTGATGTATGAATGTATTTGGTTATGTGGAGGAGGTTCTCCTATTATTTAAGGAGTTATTGTGTAACTCATCTTTGTTATCTATATTGGAGTTGTGCTCCACGCTCACATTGTTGTACATGGTGTGTACTTCTGGTTTATTAAGATATCTCAAGAATTTGGTACTTTACATATATCCAGAGAACCCAACAAGAAGTGAGAACATCTCAGATCCAGATACTATTTGTAGAAGTTGTTCCATGGGTGGAACTAGATAGTTGTAAATTTCTAAAGCTTTGTTCAAGTTTTGAAAATCAACACAAAGATGAATTTATCCATTTTTCTTCCTCATAGGCACAAGTTTGGAAACCCATGATGAGTGACTTAATTGAAAAATGATCTTTGCATTTAAAAGTTTCTTTATCTCTTTTTGGATTAGTGGTTTTAGTGAAGGATGAAACCTACACATTTTTTGTTGAAAAGGCTTGACATCTTTTTTCATTGGTATGGTATGATAGATAATTCATGTATCGCAAGCTTTCAAGTAATCATAAAACCAAGCAAAAATATCTTGATATGTTTTGAACAACTTAATATTATATTTATTTTCTTGTTCAGAGCAACCTTTACCTAGATTCACATTTTTTGGACTTTCTGTAGTAACTAGATTAAATACTTCATGGCTTGAATTGGAACTACTTGTTTTGACATTGGGAGTTCCCTTGAATTTGTTTCATCAATAAAAAGTTTCTCCAAATTAGTGATTCCTTTAGGCATGGTGTGTAATCTGACTTCACTTACCTTTTTAGAATCTTACTCTAATGATGCCCAAAACTCTTAATTATCTATAGCTAAATCTTTTAAATTTTCACAGTGGACAAGAAATTCCAAAATTTGTTCATCCCCTTCAAAAAATATCCAATTGGTATTATTGTCAGGGACTGAGGGTTTGCATAATAATTCAATAGTAAATTTTCTTGCTTCAAAGTCTTCTAAAAAAGATAACCTCAAAGAAGGAGTAGCTAAAGAATTAGCTACAAGAATTTTAGACCTTGGTACAATGATATTAAAGGCTAGAAAATCATCCATTAATCTATGTACCTCTTGCTCATAATTTCTAAGATGTGGTAAATTGCAATGAATGGTATTCTTGATTTTTCGAACCACAATTTTAGAATCATCAAATATTTTAATTTTTTCAATTTTCAAGTCAATAGTTTTTTCGAGAACTTATACAAGTGCTTTATACTCTGTAGTATTATTTGTGCAATCAAATTCCAATCTACATGGAAAAAAAATACGTTTACCCCTAGGGTCAATAAATGAACATTTGGCTCCATCTCCTTCTTGATATTTTGAACCATCAAAGTATAAAGTCCATATATCAGGGGTCTACTCTATTTCTGACCATTTCTTATCTTTTTCCTATTTTTTTTCTTCAAATTTTTTGTATAACTAAAATTTACACTATTACAACTTTGGTGCCTACTACTGTTTTGAGAGAGATTTAATATTGTAGAACCAACTCTAATCCTTGTGTTTATGGAATTTCAAATTTGAAAGTGACAAAATTTCCAAAATCTAAATCCAATGAATAATTCCATAAAATAGGACATTAAGAAGAAGAAGGTTCATTGATTGCTTCCAAATCAATAACAATGTGTTTCATGTATTTTTCCTGATCAATTATAATTTTGTTTGGCTACCCATTCCAAGGTAACCATAAACGAGACCAATCAAATGAAAAATATCCATGCAACATTTTTAACCAATGTCTACTTAGTAAAACTCCATATGTTTCTAGAAAATCAACCATGACTATGCCAATGAATTGATAAACTTTATGATTTGATGTTACTCAAATTAAAATGTCTTTCAGTTCTATGATTACTTTTAGTTCAAATATGTCGTGTTGAATGATGTGGGTTGAACATTTGGTTAGGGTAGCATTTAATTTTTTTCACACATAATAAGGCATAACATTTGATGATGCCCCATAATCCACTAAGCAATTATGAACGTTCTGATTAAATATTTCAAAGGTCAACAAAAAAGGTGGAGTTAAAGATTTGGACCTTTTTTCATACAGTGCAGTATTTATCATCGCTTTATGTGTGTTATTTCCATCTATTCTACTTCTAGATTTAGAAGAAATCAAAGGTTGAATTTTCTCATCTTTTAAAGCATTGACAAGGAGTTTGCGTTGCTATGAAATCTTTTGGTAAACTAGAAAATATTCACAAGATTCAAATATTTTGTGCATTCACAAGATTCTCAACAACATTATACTCCATAGGTTTTGATTGAAGAGCCATATCTTTTGGTAAACTAGTAAAGAGATGAGTGTGTCTATTGATAGGATTAGGAGTCTCTAGTTTCTTTGAAATAGATGATTGAGGAACATCAATTTGTGGTTGGAGTATGGGTCCTTTTCTTATGGTCTGAACTACCAACGTTTCTTGTAATCTTTCATCATTTTCAGTTAAATTTATACCTGGAAACATGTCCCATAAAACGATTCTTGTTTCAATAGGATTTTCATATAATTCTTCTTCAACATTTCCTTTCATTTGTTCATTGGTTTTTTCCATTTGAGCATAACCATCGATAAATCTATTAGCGAAAAATTCAAAACATTGATCCATTATGGTCATGTCCTCTCAGAGTGATTATCTTGATGAAAATTACAATAATTATACATAGCTACATCTTCCAAGTCAATGTTTAGATTTTTTGGGGGTGGTTTGATAGTTTTAAGAGGAAATGGTCTTTTGAAGAATGACCTGTAAGGTCTTTGATTCGAGGTTCCTTCTCTAGTATTTCTCTTCATATCAAATATTTCATTAGACATTTTTTAGCCTGCCTCTGTAAATCCTCCATGTCTATGGAGTCATTTTCTTTACCTTCATCAAGTTGTTTTGTTTGAGGTCTCATGAGGATAAGGCCTTTCTTGGGTGGTGTTATATCTTTCTTTCTAAGATTGTTTTGGCCTTCTCTACAACCCTTCATCTCAAATTCGATTTTCTTAGCTTCTTCAAAGTTTAGGGCCAAAGTATTTATACCTGCTTGTTTGTCAAACATTGAAATTGAGGCTGGTAAAGCATTAACATAGACTTCAATTTGTAGTTTTGGTGAAGGGGCAGTTCCTTCTTGGAATTTGTTTAACACCTTAGTGAAATGTTGGTTAAAATCTTTGACCTTTTCTTTAAGACCCATGACTAAAGAAAATAACTCTACCATCAATGCACCTATAGTAGTTTCTTCCCTTAACTTATCTATAAAAACCTTTTGAAATTCAGTCCAACTGGTGATGGATCCAACAAGTAAATTAAAATACCATGTAGAGGTTGAATTCTCAAAGGTGTAAGGAAAAATATGACAAACCACATATTTGAATTGCATATTCATTAATCTGATGGAAAGAATGAACTTCTAGATATGGTCTTCAGGTAATCCAAATGTTTTAGGGTCATACCGAGGGAGCAATCATTTAGGATGTTTAAGCAAATTACGAAGTTGTCCAAGTAAATCCAAAGCATCCTTGGTCAACCAAGGTTGATTAGCAATATGATTATTGGCCATATCGTCAAGATCTGAGTTTGAGCCTTTTGTTTCTGATTTAGGGTTTTCATGATAATCATAATGTATAATTTTTAGTGGATTTATAGTAGGACTGGCATGAGTAGTAAGAATTAAACCAAAAGGTCGTTGAATTTCTTGGAAGGGTAATTCCATTAAATCTTCTACTATATGAACCAATGTATGTTCGGGAGTTGAAACTACAATTTCAACAATGTTCCGTCGACATGGAAGTAATGGAATTACAGGAAATGCACAAATTTACTTAGCATAAGCTCATGTAATATGTCTAAAAACATTAACTTCTTCATTTGATACTACGTATGGGGTTGACTCAGTAATGTTTCTAGGATTATCCATTCCTTGAGGTGTTATGTTTTGAGATGTTTGACCTTCAATATTAGGAATTTATAAATATGGGTTGTTTGTTTGGCTTGCCATCCACATGTCCTCCCTCTAGCACTAATTATGTTGAGGGGGATAGATTCCCAATGCTAAACAATATGGATTAAACCCAAGGACGAGGCCTAATTAGAATACTCCATGTTTGGTATTGAATAATCCTTTGGATTATTTGGTTGGGAAACCATTCAATGGGATTTCATAGTTCCTTTTAAAGCGTTCTTCCCATTCATTTTATGTTTTCTAGTTTTATAAAGTAACTGAAAAAATTAAACTAATCTAATGGCTTTAAGGAAATATATCTTACAAGATAACCTACAAGAACAATAAATGAATATGACACACAACTTTTGGTTCCGTTGGAAGTAATTCCTCTGAGAACTAATTACTGTATAATAACATTAAGGGATTATAGATAACATAAAGTTGAAAGAGATGAAAATAAAATACCCATAATTAATTCAACATATATTTCATCAAAAGATAACTAAGAAAGCATTTACAGAGAATGAAAACAATCCATTCAATCAAGTAAGATAAATTAACAACAATTGTGATTCTTACTGGATGACTGAGATATTTAAACAGTAGTAGAATAATCCATGACAAAGAATAACAACACATAGATTCCTCGACAAACAAAAAACGTCTGGACTCCGATAAGAGTTTCTTGAAATTAGATTTGAATTAGTTCTCCACTAAAATTTTTAGAAAAAAATCACCTAAGAGCCACAATACCCTTTTTGTAAGGTCGATCCCCTTATTTATAACTTAAAATAGAATAAATCAAAAAATTAGAAAAGCAATATTTGTGCATGTTGTCGTGACGCCAATGGACTAGGAGACTAGACAAATGCGTGCTCAACATCATATCTGGCCCACTGTTCGAACAACTCTTCATACAATCCAATGGATGGGAAAGCATGTCAATCCATGGGGAAGCTGAAGTTCAATGTCTCTTAGTTTTGAATTGTTGAGTATATCTTTCTATTTCTGAAAGTACTGATTCCATCCTGGAAACTATCTTAATTTCACTCATTTGGATTTCTGGATATAAATCGTGTTGGAAGTTTTGAAAAATCCAATGTTTTGAGTGGACACTCCACCCATCGTCAGGGAAAAAAAATCAATGGTGATTTCTTTTGTCCATGACGATGGGTGGAGTTTCCACTCGAAACATTGGATGTTTCAAAAATCTCGACACTGTTTATATCCATAAATCCAAATGAGCATTATGACAAACTGTGAAAGCCTATACACTTAGTATCTTAATTTCTTCAACGAGATATTTTTGCATGTGGTTGCAACTTACTAAAGTGGTCGCTCTAACATCTACTTCCCATTTATCATCGATCTTCTTGAACTCTACTAGCTTTTCATTCATTGGTTGAAACTAGGAAAACAATTTTCCACTGTGACTTTATTAATTGATCCCCAAAATTTTGAACAAGTCACCCATTCATCATTTACTTGACCCTAATATCGTGCAACCAATTCTCCCCAATATTGTATCTCTCCTTTTATTCTGTCCATCTCGTCCTTCATAAAAATCTTGATATCAGGGCTCTCTTCACCACGATCCCTATGAGTTTCTTCTATATATTCAATTTGATCATGTGTTTTTGGCTTGCTTTGCATTCCATCTTAGAACTTATTTATGTACAATTGATAACTACAAAGCTTCTTCTTGAAGTTCTGTGATCTTGATCAGGAAACCCCTTTTGACCTACTCATGTTGCTATCTATATCTAAAATTTCTTCCAAAGGGAGTAACAACATCATGTGATTCTTTATAGTAGTTTACTTGATTCCTGAGGAATTCAAGTTTCTTTTTCATGCCTTCAACTTCGTGTTCATCATCACTTGCTTTATCAATGGTAGCTTGAGAGATAACATCCAGATCCCCATGTAGGAATGATGTCTTCACATCCATCTATTCTACTTCAAAATCAAATGCAACAACAATAGATAACATAAATATTATCGAAGTTAACTTGGAAACGAGAGAAAAAATCTCACCAAAATCAATTCCCTCAACCTGGGAATAACCCTTTGCTACTAACCGA
Organism: Picea mariana; assembly: GCA_032191745.1. Classification (NCBI taxonomy): domain Eukaryota; kingdom Viridiplantae; phylum Streptophyta; class Pinopsida; order Pinales; family Pinaceae; genus Picea; species Picea mariana. The sequence goes on from JASDQU010306646.1 coordinate 51,135, forward strand.
GCTTTGTATTTCTCCACTTTTCCTTCTGCATTCAAATTCTTTTTAAATACCCATTTTCTTCCAATGGGCTTTCTTACAGTCAAAAACTCCACTAGATCCCAAGCCTCATTCTTATCCAAGGTTGTCATTTCTTCATCCATGGCCTTTTTCTAGAGCTTTCCATCCTCTGAATCCATTGTCTCCCTGACAGTTCTAGGATCATGATCAGTAATAGACAAAGAAAAATTTGAATGAAAATCAGATGGAGTATACCTTTATGGTAACCTTCTTTCTCTAACCGATCTCCTCAATATTGGAGTATGAGGATCTTCTTATTCCGATTCCTGTTTTTTTGTAGAGTTTGATTCACCATCCTTTAAATCAAACTCTATTTTTTGTGGTTCTTCCTTACTTGATACGACTTCCTATTTAACAACATCCTTCATTTCTCTAAATACCACATCTTAGTTATACACAACCTTCTTTATTTCTGGGTTCCAAAGCTTATAACCTTTGAGACCATCTTTATACCCAATAAAGATACACTTTTCAACCTTCTTATCTAGCTTACTCATGTTTTCCTTTGGAAAATGAACATAGGCCTCATAGCCAAATACCTTGAGATGTGTGTGAGAAGGTTTCTTACGAGTCCATACCTCTTGTGGAGTCTTGTCATCCAACATTGATGAGGGTGATCTATTGACCATGTAACATGCAATACCCACTGCCTTTGCCCAGAATTCTTTCCCTGACACCACTGAGCATGCACCTTGATTTTTCCATCAATGTTCTGTTCATCCTTTCTGCAACTCCATTCTGCTGAGGTGTATATGGAGTAGTCTTCTTCCTTGTTATACCATACTTCTTACATAATTCTTCAAATTCATTCCTGCATAACTCTCCGCCATTATCTGTCCTCAAGAACTTAATTATTTTCTCTGTTTGATTCTCAACAAGAGCCTTAAACTCTTTAAACCTGTCAAACACTTCATATTTCTTCATGAGGAAATATATCCAAGTATTCCTCGAGAAGTCATATATAAATGAGACATAATACATAGATTTTCCCAATGATGGAATCGACATAGGTCCAAACACATCACTGTGAACTAGCTGTAAAATTCCCTCTGGCCTTGTTGCACCATAGGGGAATCTTACTCGATTATGCTTCCCATATACACAATGTTCACAGAAATCAAAATCCAAAGAGAAGTTAGACATACCTTCAACCATACCTTTACCATGTAGTAGTAGAAGACCCTTCTATATGATACATCCCAGTCTTTGATGCCACAACATAAACTTTTCTCTAGAGATTGTATGAGTTCTTTCTTCTTCAAGTCCAATATCAGGAACAATGGAAATATTACACCCATCATTAATAGTGATTCCTTGTAGCTTATACAAAGTTCCAAACCAAACTCCCTTAAGCAACACCATTGCTCCTCAAACCATCGTGCAGGTTTCCTTTTCAAATATTGTTTTTACCCTTGCATCATCCATTTTGCTTACAAAAATCAAATTTCTGGCCAAAATTGGGATGTGCAGAACACCGGGTAGTGTTCTAATACTTCCATCTATGAGCCTAAACTTGACTTTTCCTTGTCCTATGATTCTGGTTGTCGAGTCATCACCTAGGAAAACATTACCTCCATCATACCTTTCATATTCAAAGAACCACTCCCAGTGGGGAGGCATATGAAAGGATGCACCTGAGTCAACCAACCATGCATCATGATCTACATGTGTGCTTGAAGAAGCCAAGTACACATCCCCTCCTTATTTCTTGAAGGTGTTTTCTTCTGTAGAAGGATCTTCTTTAGATCCCTTCTTTGTCCCAATTTTGGATCTACACTGCTTCTTGTAGTACCCTTGTTTTCCACATCTCCAACATACCTTTACAAACTTTCCAAGAGATTTAGATCTACACTTAGACTTAGATATCCCACTTGAAGACTTAGATCTATTTCTTTCCTGGGAGCGTCCTCTTGCAAATAATGCATTTGTGCTCTGTCCTTCCATTTTCTTCCGTCTCATCTCCTCTGACAACAAGGATGAAACCACTTCATCAAACTTCAAAGCAGTTTTATTACTACCTATGGCCACAACCAGACTATCCCACGAGTTTGGTAAAGAGCACAGTAAACTGATACACTTATCTTCATATGAAATTTTAATATCAACATATACTAACTGACTTGCCACAATATTGAAGGTGTTCAAATGCTCTGGCACCAAGTCTCCATCTCTCATCCTCAGGTTATACAACTTCTTTCTTAGGAAAAGTTTATTTAATAGGGAATTAGACTGATACAACTTCCCCAACTTATCCCATAAATCTTTGGCTATAGCTTCCTTTGACACATTCAGTAATACTGAATCTGAGAGACACAATCGGATTGTTCTCTTCGCCTTCCGATCCAACTTTTTCTAGTCATATGTTGAAGTTCATGTAGGTGCATGTTACGAGGAAAATCTCTCTATGGTTAGGGGTAAACCACAACAGACGGAAATGACTGCAGAAATCAACTCTATTCTCAAGTATGCTATATAAACAAATATGCTAGCAAGACAAGATAAAAGCTCTACCTCGTCCAGATGTTTGATGAAGTCCACCGTTGAGCACTTGACCCAAAGAAATATACCTGCAAATAGTCCTCAACAACCAAGCAAAGCAATCATATGGTGATAATATATGATGTTAGCACATTCAATAGCATAATCCATTAACATACATAACAAATATGCCCATGGAATAATAACTCAAATTTTTGCAAGATATCAATTGGACGGGAAAATAGTATTTTTATTAAGATATGATCAACATAAGTGAAAAAGTTACAGACTTCTGTGTCGGCATGGTTCGGAACCGAGAAACAAAGTTCCTTCCATTTGGGCCTCCACCAAAGGCAAGCCCATAGAAGAGAGACAATGAATTTCTCAATCAATAAGGGAAGAGGTTGGGGGCTGAACAATGTGTTTAGATTTAAAGGAAAAAGGGATGCATACTCAATAGGAAGTAAATAATTTCTCCAGAGTAAATTTTCTTTCAAAGTTGAATTATTTATCCTCTTTTCCATAGTTCAGAATTGGACCATTTATAGCCTTCAAATGGAACTGAAGGGCCGAGTCGGAACGTTTCCAGTATATGGAAGGCCAAGGATCATAGATCTTCTATTGTGACATGGAAACCCGACACCATTTTTCATTTTTGGCCACTAATCCCGATGTACGCAGGCTATAGTGGTGCAACTTGCATATACACATATTGTATAGTAGGCAAGGTGCATACATGTGGAAAAAATGTATTTTTAGTTTTGGAATTTGCAAAAAGGGATGAAAAGTCTGCATAGGGAAATGGAAAAAGGCCCTCTGTGCAAGATTGCATAGGGTGAGACAAATCTTGCTATAACATATGCCCCCTAATGTGTGAGGTCAGAGGAGTATCTGCGATGTCCAAAATACATTATAAAAACCAAAAAGTGGAGTGATGGGGAACCGGCTGGAAGAACTAGTTGCTCATTACATTCTACATTGACCTTGCATAAATGGCTGCCAATTTGAATTACACTGTAGATCCATGTGAAAATATACCAAAAAACTGTCCGTGGCCATGAATAGGAAAATACAAATGCGGTTACATGCCAAAGGCTGTCATAGTCACGAACAAGGCCCAGTAGAACCAGTCTCAAAATCAATCTGAAGATATCTGTATACAATGGAGTACAATCTGATCTCCCATGATCACTGAAGTCATATAGGTACTAGTCCAATGAAAAGGAAGCAACAACTCAAGAAATCTGAGACCACATACTGATGTCTTCAAGTCTTCTACACAATCCACCAAAGGTGCAAGTCTACATCATGTGAATAAAGGAGTTGAGGTCGAACAAAATGAGACATCATTTGATTACCGGTCATTGAGGTATACCGTTAACAAACATGATACAACCTACCGATAATAAAAGTAGGTATCAAGGCACCAAGTACATTATTACAAGTGTGAATAAAGGAGTCAGGGTCGAACACTTGAAGAATCCATCGATAAGGATACATTGATGTATTCCCAATTGTCGATGTTGAGAGAACCTACCACTAGTGACTACAAGCCTCAACGTACTCATAAGACTCTAGGTCTCGTTTCCAGAATAGATGAGATGAAGTCTATGGAAGGAGACCCTATGAAAGGAGAGAATTAAGGCATCTCTCATCATTCAACACGAGGTACAAAGCATGAGCTTCATGATTTGGAGGAAATTGGACGAAGAACATGTTCACGAACTAATGACCCTGTGCATCTTTTGTGTGTGCCAGGTGCAAGCGGTACATGAAAAAGACCCTTTGAATAGCAGCCAATGAGGAAAATTGCTGACAAAGATGAGGAAACAACCAATAAGGCTAATGGAATCCAAGACACTGCATGAATCCCAATGTGTGAATAGATGTCAAAGATGGTTGCTTTAAATAACAAAATTTGTAATTAAGAAAATTAGACAGCACTACATGTGTGGGGTTTAGTCGTCCATGCAGATCAACCCATATGTGTTGGAAAAGGAAAAAATTGTTCTATTACAAAGGACCATATTGATAGAGTTGGAGATGTGGCATGTTGATAGAAACTGGGCATGCAAGAGAGTTTAGATGTGGCCTATTTGTAGAAACTATGTTATGAGAGTTTAATTTTTTATATTACAAAGCCACGGGAACAAACATAAGAAATTTTATGATGTGTGTCAAGAAACATGCAAGCTGTAGGTGATGTGTGCGGAAATTGTATAATTATTTTTTCTTTTTATATCACAGATATTAGGCCTTCAAACTGAGCAAACTTAGCTATATCTCGAATTACTGTTGGAAGGATGAATGTTAGATTTTCATCTGAAAAAGTCACAATGATCGTAATGGTCATAAGAAGGTATACTACCATATACTTTTTTTTATGTAATTCTAATGAATTCGATCTTAAATAAAATATTCTTAAATATCTTTGCATTTTCCACTTTAACATTTTTGGTGCTCAATTTTGCGGAATTACACTACTTGGTAAATTCAAGCTTTTTTGGTTCCATGATACTTGGTAGTCTAGTTTTGATCAAGAGTTCAATGTCCTTTAACCATTCCAAGCCTTTAAATGTCTATTCTTGGAGTAATTTTATACACAAAAATGCAAGAAATCTTGGTCATTACTGTACAAATTTGAGAGTTGATATCATAATCCGTCCTTCATAGAGTCATATTGTTGACACATAATCCTTGGGATTGCGTTACTTGTAACATTAATTGTAAATATGAAGAGTCGTAGGTGATAAGAAGAATCACCTGTTAGGGAAGAGAAACAATCATATTTTTGTATATTTATCGAGTTTGAAGCTAATGCAATGAAACGATAGTGGAGTTATGCTTCCTGGCATACCTAGCCTAACAGTGGTATCAGAGCGTGGGTTAACTCCATTATCCCTCTTGGAATTGTATTTCCCCTACATGTATAAATGATCACACTTGTCCACTTCCTTCTTTGATCGATTCCTTGTCTGTCTTCCTGCATGCCTGTGCACAATCTCTCTGTGTTCCAGTTGTCTATTTTCACAAGGATTGACGACACTCCTACAACCGAGTAGAGAGAGGATAGGGTTATGTAGAGTAGAGGTGAAGAAACCTCAACTGTTCATTCTCCTCGACTCTTCCATTGTTCACACCCATCAACTAAGAGATGATCCAAGCTAATTGATCATCTGAAACCATAACTCATGCATCTACTACTCCATTGTTATTGATTGTTCCCTTCATGCTCATGACCATCTCCCACTCTCATGCTTATTTATCATTTGTGCATTCCAACCCTACATGAAACCATAACATCGATTTTAACAACATTATTGACATGGAATCGTGAGAATCATGGGAATAACTTGATTATCTCCTAGTTTAAATAACATGTAGTTGTCTATTACAGATAGGCCATGATTCATCTTTTCTCCCAACATCTTGTAGTCCAACATCTTTTTGAGGGAATCATTGGTGTAATACAAGGCAGGATTGTCTTGAATCTGAGCCTTAAGCTCATGATATCTTGGGGAGAGCGCGGAAACAAGTCTAAGATTTCCTTCCAGTCTCAAATTTGTATTTTTAATCTAGTTTGATCGACTGTTTGAGTAAGACGCCAAAATTCATGTTCTAGTGACTGCCATACTTCTTCTCTAGATATTGCCTTGGTAGCATATCATTTTATCTCTTTTGCATGCAGCCTCAACATTCTTGTGACCATAGTAAACATTGCTTCCACCCACCAGTGATGGTATATTGTACACTTGAAACAAAGGGCAAATTGCAAAGAGGTGAAACTAAATATGTTTTGAGTTCATCAGGTTTATGAACTTCAATTGTGCAAGAGGAAGACAAAGATCTTGAATGACATAGTCCTTAAGAATTTTTCATCGAGAAGGAACCTGATTTCCATATTCCTACAACTAGAGTGTGAATATGCACTCTCTCATTTCCATCGTTGGCGTGGTGCTGACTGGTAAACAAAACTACATATAATGGTATAGAAATATAAAAACCACATTGATATTGAATGACCCGTGGAATGGTATTTGTGAAGAAACAAATGACAATGAAGAAGAAGGTGAATCAACTGCTACTAAAGATGAATTAGAAGAAAAGTCGAGGAGCAACATACCAACCATTCCTAGATCAAACAAATAATGTGCCATATGGAAGGACAAAGACTAGAAATCATATGTTGTGATTTCTGCAATAGTAAGTGAAGAGGTGAGCCATCATATTGCTTCAATTAATGACTCCTACAATACTTTGAAGAGATCAAACAACTTGTATGACAAACACTCAGAACTAGAACTTATACGGCTGATGGTGAAGCTCTTTAACCTAGAGTTGAAGAATGATGATCCTATGGCTTTAGCTTATGAGATCAAATCCATAATTCATTCGATGCCACTGGGGTGAAGATAGACCTCCCTCACATATCCTTCATTAAGTCCCTCTACCCTACATATTCTCACTACCTTGAATCTCTACAAGCAAGTGGTCAAATGAAATCCATCGCATTTGGCAAGTTGGTGGAGAAAGTTGCAGAACATGAGAAAACCTTTGGAAAGAAGTCACCGATCTCATTCAACCAATGATGTCATGTGCCTTTCTTATAAAGAGAACCACATGATTCTTCTAGAGGAGAATGCAACACAAGAGGATGTGGAGGAAAGACTTTCAGATGTAGGGGGTAGACAAAACCAAGGTGATATATCCAATATTCACTGTAATCGTTGCAAAAGGAATGGGTCACATGAAGCATATGGCTACAGAGTTCCATGGGAGAAGATAAAAGAAGACATAGAGAATTAGAAAGAGAACATAGGTAAAAATTCAGAACCAATGAAAGGTAAACCACCTGAATCTACTCATTATGATGTTTCCTATTGCAATATAGGAGTAACTGAAGATTTGCTTACCACTTCATATACTCCTTGGAGATATGCATGGCTTCTTGACATAGGTGCAACATCCCACATGAAATTCCAAAGAGACTTCTTCAAATACTTCAATGACAATGTAGATGACATAGTGTATTTTGCAGATAAATCAAGTCTCAAACCTTCGAGAATGGGCACCATTAGGCTCAAATTGCTTGGGCTCCCTAATTTTCTTCCACATGATGTATTCTATCTTCTTGAGCTATAAAGAAACTTGTTATCCATTGTGCACATCTAACAACAAGGCCACTATGTTCATATGTTCGGTGGTAAAGTTGAAAAAAGGAAGGATTTTGACAACATGATTGTCATGACCGGAATGGAAGATGGAAGACTGTTGAAGCTAAAAGAAACATCTGCCTATACAAAAAATGTTGCATACCTCTCTCATCACGGTGAAGGTATAATTCCATCCAGTCTTTTTTTGCATACTAGATTTGGCCATATTAATTATGAGTCTTCGTTTGTTGAGAAATAATGGTGTTTCTAGTTTTCCTATTGATGAACTTTTCAATTAATTTCTAATTGATTTGGAAAGCAACTGAAGAGTTGTATATTTAATTATCAATCTGGGGTCGTATCCTACTTATAAACTGTCATGCACTATATATTCAAGTGTAGTGCTATAATTTATACTGAGTTGTAGTACTTTTGATGTCACAAATCGAGATTTTAATATGCTTATTTAATTCACCAATCTACACTACTTCTAGAATTGCAGGGAAATAAATGCCACGCTTACAAGAAAAATAAATCACACTTGCAGAAAGTAAATCATTCTTGCGGAAAATATATCACACTTGCAGAAAGGTAAATCACACTTGCAGAAAGTAAATCACTCGTGCGAAAAGTAAATCATGCTTGCAGAAAGTAAATCACACTTGCAAAATGTAAATTGCACTTGCAGAAAATAAATCACTCTTGCGGAAAGGAAAATTCTACTAATATCTAATGGTGACTTGCTCAAGTATGATGATGATCTTGACTTGCTGTAGTAGTTACATGTTCAAACATCCAATGGAAATTTACAAAACAAATCTAATATCAATCTCAAATTGTTGAGGATTAAAGTTGTTATAAATATGAAATAAAGCATAAGAAAGTAAGGATGCAAGCATAGTTGCAACAACGTGAGTTGCAACAAAGGAGCTACAACACGAAAGTTACAACAACACGAATTGCAACAACATCTGTGATTAAAAACTTGTGGAGATTGAATCAACACCAAGTTGCAACAATGATTGCAAAATCCATAACAAAAAGAAACTAAATATTATCCACATAGGAATTGCAATTAACTATTTACGAAATTTAGAATTGTAGCAATATAAAGAGATAAAATGACTACATAATTAAATGAACAATAATGGAATATTAATCCTACTCTTAATGTAAATGAAGTATCTGACTAAGGAGGGTTTCCTAGCCCATTAGACAAGACACTGGGCTATGAAATCATAATCACACGAACATTATGCACATCATCACGAGAATAGGAGAAAACAAAATTATATTTCCGAAGTCTTAAGTTTTATAATACAACTGTATGTTATTGCTAGAATTATTCCTTGAGCTCAAGGGAAGATATGGTTTTTATATAGTACAATTGATGTCTAAAATAAAACAAAGGGATGGATGGATAGCCAAGAGAATCAGGTTGTTCGTTCGTTTACATTGATATTGCCAATTTTTAGGAAATATTGGGCAGATGTTGACTTGGATCAGCTGGGTTGTGGTTGGTAGGTGAACTAATCCCTGTTTTGGTTGTCCGCTTGCCTCATGTTGCCTTTATATGTGAGGAAACCTCCCTTAATGTCGGTTGTAATGTTGATTGATGTGTTTGCTGACTTTGTCTTGGAGTTGCAACAACGATATCATACTTGGAGTTGCAATAACTGTATTGTGCTCATAGTTACAACAATTGTAAAGGAGTTGTAGCCACTGTAATTGTTCTTGCATAGCAATGTAAGTGCAAGAAGGTAACACTTTTCCTTAATAAATATGTAAGAACAACATAAAAATGACATACAGGATAAGATTCATACCTATGTTAAAAATTAAGGAATATTGGATGAGAAAGATATCAAAATAGAGTGAAGAATGGAAAAATGGTAAGAAAAAAGGTACTGAATGGGTGCTGAAAGTATGCCAATTTAGGAACTTGTCACCTACAATTCCTAGGAAATTGAAGCAATGTGATGCTTATATCCTTGGAAAGCATATAAAACAACCATTTCATGATTCTACTTCCAGAGCATGTAGAAAAAAATGAACTAATTCATTTTGATTTATGTGGCCCTATGCATGTTCCTTTTGCAAATGGAAATAAATATATCATGTCTTTTATTGATGATTACACTAGGATGTGTTGCATGTACTTGTTGAAAGATAAATCACAAGATTTTGAAACTTTAAAAAATTTTCATGTATGGATTCAAAATGAAGCTCAGTCTCATATTGGCTCTCTTCGCATTGATAATGGAAAATGATATACATCTAATGAGTTTGAAATCTACCTTCACCAACATGGGATCAAGCATCAAACCATAGTTCCATACAATCCTCAACAAAATGGTGTAGCTGAAATAATGAATAGGAAACTCCTAAATATGGTTCATTCCATGATGTTTTTAAAGAATGTAAAATTGATGTTTTGGCATGATGAATTCTATGTGTAGTTTATGTGAAAAAAAAGTGTCCATATCATGCTCTTCAAAACAAGACTCCTTATGAAATGTGGTATGGCTACATTCCTTCGGTGAGGCATGTCAGGGATTTGGTTCCACCTACTATGCCTTGATTCCTAAGGAGAAAAGAAGAAAACTTGATGCAAGGAGTCAGAAGTGCATATTCTTGGGGTACTCAAATACCACCAAGGGATATCTATTGGACATTAGGTTGAACACTTCCTACAAGTTTCACAACATGGGTTAACCCTCTCTCGTGGATCCTAACTCTAGTGATTGTGGTGGAGATTAATGCCTACAGGTTTTGGCCTAATGACAATCGTAGTCCAACAAATGGTATCAGAGCAACAGGTCTCACGTTTGAAACTCGCCTGACACGCGCTTGGGGGAAGATTGTTGGAAAGTGTGTTCAACACTTTTCACAAATTTCACAACATGGGTTAACCCCCTCTCGTGGATCCTAACTTTGGCGACTGTGGCGGAGATTAATGCTTGTGTTTTTTGGTCTAACAAAAATCATAGTCAAACAATATCGTCTTTAC
>JASDQU010306647.1:14631-34645 GCA_032191745.1 Picea mariana
ATATCTCCCCATTTATTTTTCTCATTGGTACCAAGTTGGCCACCCAGTTTGAGTACCTCAATGGTACAATAATCCTTGCATCCAACATTCGTTTCAACTCTTTCTCAATTATGGACATTATCATGGGATTAAATTGTCGAATCTTCTGTCTGAATGGCCTGGAGCCAGCCATCATAGGGATCTTGTGCTAGATGATGTTAGTGTCAAATGTCTTTAAATCCTCATACGACCATGAAAAAGTATCAACAAACTTTTTGATGAGACTGACATACTTGTTCTTTTGTTCTGTAGCTAATGCTTTGGACAACTTGATGATCTTGGGATTCTTAGTGTTCCCAATATTGCAATTTGTTATCTCTTCTTCTTGATTCTTCATGGCAGCTTCTCTGGAAACATCATTTCTATCAAACAACCTTTCCACTAGGACTAGTCATCTTGGAATGTGATTTCAGCTCCACAATATTGTGACTAGCTACTGTCTTTAGTAGATGAGATGTTTGCTGATTTTCTAACTCATTATTTTCACCTTCTTGGCTTTCTTGGGTGATAGAGATATTGGAGAACTAATTAATGGTGCGTAGAAATATCTACAGCTCTAGATCATCATTAAAGACTTGTCAGTGCTTTATGTTGTCTGGTATGGATGTTCTATGTCTTATTTCCACCTGATATTTAATATTTGGACCAATGGGTGGTATAAAAGTGCTTGCATCTAAGTCCAGAGAATCTACCTTCTGATTCTCCTCCCTGGGGATGAAGGATATGTTAAATGATAGAAATAAATTGTTGATCAGGTCCCATACCTCGTTTCTGTATTGCTTGAGCCTCTATTGTTTAGTTTGATAGATGTTCTTAACTTGATTGATGATTAACTTGGAATCACCAAAAATTGCTAAACAGTCAATGGTCATGTCTTTGGCATCCCTCAATCCCAACACCAAATCTTAATATTCAACTATATTATTAGTAGTTTCAAAATCCATCTTATAAGAGAGTTTTATTACCTCTTATGAAGGGGAAATGAGGAGTATACCTGCCCTAGATCCTTCCTTTGATGAAGAGCCATAGAAATACATCTTCCATACTTTGTTTTGTTGATATGTCAATGGCTGATCTTTGCATTGGATAACTGATATTTCAGGTTCATCATCATTTGAATGAAAAACAGATGAGTCGATCTCACCCTCAACAACATAAATTGGGTGATTTTTTGGGTTTTGATGATCACTGACGATATAGGCTAATATTACCTCTCTGTATAGCCTCCTATGTTCCCCTCCCAACACAGGGATGGTGGCATAATTGAGGTCCATTTGTAATGATCCTCTAACCTTCTTAGCCCAAGTTCTGGATAAGGGTTTACCAAACTTCGAGGGAATGTCATCCAGAACAATGTCCATTACTACACTCTTCATTGGTAATTGTGCCAAAGAAACCACCATATCTTTTATCAGTTCCATACATTTTAATTTCTTAGAATCAAAGGAGTATAGGTCTTGGTAGGGTTTGGTGATCTCCAGACCTAGTTCTTCCATAACAATTTTGGGCATAACATTGTGCAAGGCTCCACAGTCCATAAGAAAATTATGCAGGATCTTATCATGGACATTTAAAGATATATAGAATGGTGGAGAGCATCAGATCCATCTTCAATGTGTGGACCCACAATAATGGCTAGGTTCTCATCCTGCTGACTAATTACATCAAAATATACAATAGTAGTAGTTTGCTGCAGAATTTTCATGATGTATTTTTTGAAAGGTTCAATCTTCATCAATTTGGTCAATGACATAGGGATTTTAATCTTGCTCAACTCATGCTCTAGGATGAAAGAGGCTGGTGGCCTATCAACTTCCTTTATTTTAGGGACTGCAGGTCTAGATGGGGGAATTTGTTGAGCTTTAGATGACATAACTTTACTTGAATTTGGCTTGGGAGGAACTTTGACCTATTTGTTTTGATCAGAGGAGGTGATTTTGGGAACCCCCATTCTAGGCCTCAATTCATATTTTTTCCGGGGTTGGCATTGAATAACCCCCTCTTACCCTATCTGATTATCAAACTGATTTGACAGTTGTGCTACCTCATATTCTTGTTGCGTTAAGTGACTGGTATAAAAATATGTTTCATTGAAAATTACAACAATAATATCATATACAACATCGTTGTCTACATCTGTCCCCTCAATCTGATTGTCTTGGAAAAGAGGCACTACCCTTTGATCATCAAAATTTCTCCTTTCTCTCTGCATTATCTGAGGGGCATCATTAGGCCTTCTAAACTGGTTTGGATTTCTATTTCCAGCCCCTTGAAAAGATTTGTTGGGTTTTTTAGATTCCCATTTCAACTTAGCTATTTCAAATGTCAGATCCTTCAAAGTTTTGGTCATTTCATCAAGTTTGGGATCATATGTGGCTGAGTTAGAGGAGGCAGGGGACTATTTTCTCTGTTTCTTCTTGTCTTATTTAACCTATCTGATGCCAAGATATTGGATTCAACCTCAATGGCTACTTCCTGCATGGACAATAAGGTGGTGGATATTCTCTCCCTCAACATAAAGGAGAAATCTGCATCAAATGCATTGGCATAAGTGATCTTGGCAGAGACTTCAGTTGGTTTGATCTCATCTAGGATTATATCATACATCTTATTGAATCTCTTGGTGAAGTCTGAAATAGATTCACCATTCTTTCTCTTTAGAGCCCCAAAATCAGTGATGTAGTAGAGATAATCTCTCCTATATCCCCACTACTTTATGAAATCTTCATCTAATGCCTCAATATCTATGATGAGGCTAGAGGAAGACCCCAGAACCATTTCCTTACTTCCCCATCTAGACTCTCCACAAACAATCTCATCCACACATTTGCATATTTAATGTTTAAGTTGTCTCCAAAGTTGTAGAAGGCTACCAGATGTTCCTCAACAGTGACATCACCTTCTCCATTATATCTTGGAAAATATTTCATGTAATATATGGTTTGGAGTGCATGTAAGCCTACAAGAAGAACTAGGGGTGCATATCCAACAACAATTATGACATCCATCATGTTAGTAGCCATTGCTTGGGAAATAGGAATCTAAATATTTATGGGCGCTACAAGGGTGGATGCTGGACTGGATGATGAAGTAGAGTCAGGAATTGAAGATATCCGAGGTTCCTTGGAATTGTGATTCTTAGGTCTAGAAAATTCAAGATACTTGTGATGATGAAGAGAAGTAGACTCTTTGGGAATAGTTTTCCCATTGAGGGGGGAGGTATATCTTTGAGATACGATGGATATTCTTAGTTTCCTTTCTATTTCAGAGATTATTGTGTCCTTCTCAGGGTTAGGATGAGCCTTGGTGGCTTTGATGCTTTCATATTTGGATCTGTTGAGTCCTTTTCTAGGCGCTAGTATTTCTTTCATAAATTCTACTCAGTGGAGTCACCAGGTGAAAGATGGAAGTCTGTCTGTGCTTGGTATTTGTTCAACATCAAAGGTCAGAGCTATTCAATTTCATTCTCCTAGGGAAATATATTTATTTACTTCACTCCCCGGCAATGACACCAGAATATGTTAGTCCTATGGTTTGCACCCGACTGCTAAAGGGAAAAACTAGGCCACCTCAAGTTTTGGAATGGTTGGTTTTATTTTTATTTTTTGTTAGTCAGTTAGAGGGTTGGTTTTACCAAGACAAGAGAAAAATTGGGTTGGAAAAAATATATGGATGAGGGTCCTCCTTGGCTGGTGGCACACTAATGACAGAAAGTAAAATAATAGAGGTAAAAAACAAAGGGGAAAAACAAGCCACTCAATGAATGATCTGCTGCAAGAAGTTTAATACTTAAAATATCATTTCAAGACATTAAACATGTATCGAAAAACATAATTACTCTCACAGGTTGCAATAAAAACAAATCTTCATCAAAGCATAGATGTTATCACATGTTTCATATTAATAAAGACAAGTTATACAGTAGCTGAAGGAAAATAAATGTACTTCACACAAATAAAAATTGTATTCAAGATAAGAAACACATACGAATTTGGACACAAACACATTGTCATCAATAATATCTTCACTAGGTAGAGAGATTTAGTCCATGCACAAAATGGGTCCAACCAGTTGTTGTATTGATATTTTTCCCAAAAAACTCAACCTTTAAAACATACAGAAACTGTATATTTATAAGATTTGCAGAGGCTCTCGTCCTTATGGGACTGAGGCTTAACTCTATACTACTAGTTGTAACACAACTAATTAACTGAACTAAAAACACACTGGATTATATCAAAGAATACTCCAAACGTGAATTAACAAAAAGGAGTGGTTCTTATAACACATAGAATACCACTTATCATGCCTTACACTAAAAGAGTCTTGAACTAAACAATTGAAAACCACTACTAGCAATGAAAATGGAATGATGCATGCGTTGAAATGAACTGATATCTGAGAGAAATGACCAAGAGTGAAAAAAATGAGTTTTGTATTGATCATGGTATGCACACATGTTGTTGGAGGCCACTGGAGACAAATGAAAGTTTGGATGTACCTTTCTCCCTTTTGTCCTTTTGAGAACTGAAGCAAGTCGTGTTGTTCTTTTCTAGAGTCTGGACGTGTAGTTTCCATGTTCTTGGTTTGGCACCCCCCTTTAAACCTTTAACCTTCGTCATTTTGGGACTTTGCGACTCTGTCTCTTCAGGGTTTGGGAGATTCTGAGTGAAAAGTATGAACATTTACTAGATGGCCGAACTCCTAGAGTGACGTGGTGACCTGACGTCATATCGTCGACATGTCATGAAAAGAGAAGGATATATGTCACCTGGAAATAGCACGGATGATGCAAGCAAAGGGCCTGAGATGAGTGCCACGTGTCATGATTGATGAGTTCCACATGTATTCGACACTTTGACACTTTATATCTCCGGAGAACTGGGTTTTCTCTGCATCTAAATCTCCCAGAGTGCTAATCTCGCGAAGTCACTAATCTATGCTTATATTAAACCTATTAACCTAAGATTAATACTTTAATCATTAAAGGATTTCAAGAGTTCAGAACTTCGGGAGACATGTAGTGCTATGTTTGAAAACCTCCTAGAGTAGTATGGGCCCAGAGTGACATGGCAGCCTGACGTCACTTCGATACTTTGGGCTTCGGTAGTTTTGGATTTTAATCACTTCGAGGTTCCGAAACTTCAGAACTTCTGCACTTTAGCTCTCGGGAGATCTGCGCTTGTCGTTAAACATCATACGATGTTTAAAACCCTGAATGCATGAAAATCATCGATCTGAGTGGCCTGTTGAATCTCCATCATTGCAATTTTAACATGTTTGTTCCCACCATCTGAGCCCAAAATTGACTGCTTTTGAATGCTACGTTTTTTTCTCATGGTTGTTTCCTATGCATAGAACATACTTGATCAACCTGCTATAAGATCAATTAATGGAAAACAAGATGACAAGTAATTTGAACCAAATCATGATATGTGTTTATCCTTCAAGAAAAACTGAAAAACTCTGCGCAAAAAATCAGTCAAGCAAGACAAAAAAGAAAAACCAAGTCATTGAACAAATGGGAAACTAACTTGACCAACCTTAAGAGGAAATATTTCTAGGAAGGTATGGAAAGAGAGAGAGAGGGGTAGGGGTGTAGAATTAGGTCTTAACACCTACCTTCATAGATACACAAAGGAGAGATGCTAATTGTTGGCTATAGAATTCACTCCTGGATTGTAGCAGGAGTAAGCCCGAGGCCCATCAGTTTATGTCACGATTTGTTTATAAAGGGGGTGATCGAATGGGGGTAAAATCAGAACAATATCGCTCACTCAGAAAACTGGGTTGGAATAGCAAGAACATGTGAGGTCTTGATTTAACTTAAGCCAGTAAATTTGCATAGTGGTGAGTAAGTAGAGGGAAAGAAAGGGGAAAAGTCTTAGATATGAGATCCTCTTAGACCAAAGAAACTTTGAAGTAAACCTCAAACGTTGCAGAACTAATACAATCAAACATGCATCATATAGTTACAACAACACCTGACTGGATCATCCATACCCGGGCTTTCAGATTCAGAGGAACAATGAAAGGAGGAGGCTAGCCGCCATCAAACAAGAAATCTCAAAATATCATTGTATAACCAGAGAACCAGAGGCTTTGTTAAAGCTTTACAGTCGAGAGCTTAGCTCTACCATCGATAGATTACAAAAACAATAAAATTTCCTACATATACCCAAAGCCAATAACAACAGCAAAACCGAGACTTATCATTAAAAACATTACGTCTACATGTTTACTAGTAGACTGCACCTGCAGTCTCTGGATGATCGCGTGCTTGTGTCAGACGCAATCAAGCTCCTGGAAACCCTGCAAAAGAATTGACCTGTCTCATCTCCCTTTCTGGACTTTCCATTTATGGTGGAGATGATGTCTAACCACCACCAACCACCTCAATAACTGCTTCCTTGGGATTGGGAACGACTTGGTCAACTCTGAACTCTTGGGCCGTGGAGGCCGTCTCATGCTTCCACTTGGATCGACTGAACAACCTAATGATAAGGTGTGGAGGCCGGTGTGAAGACTGGGGCACATGATTGGAAGTGGTGGATGAGCGATGATCAGGTAGGGATGAGGGGAAACAATGAATGAGGAAGTGACGGGACATGATTGGTCGAGGGAGGATGCACTGCTTATGACGGAGCAATGCAGGAAGGAGAGGGACAGGTGTTGAATGGCAAGAGGTTGAAATGAGAATAAGCTGGGCCAGGATGGTGCTAACTGGAGGTGAGATATGGAGTGGAAGAAAAATGACGAAAGATGAAAGGTGGAGGCAATCGTGAGGAGATGATAAGGGGACCCACACAAAGTCACCCATTCCAGACCCCCCCCCCNCAGGAAGATCTGAGTGGCCAGGATCTGCGGGCCCAGATCTTCCTGCTCCTTAGATTCATGCATCGAGAGTCATCCCTGATGCATGGTTGAGACTGCTCCATGATCAACGGACCAGATTCTTTCGAGAATTCGCCCATTGGGAGTTCTTGCTCTTTTGCTTTCGAAGTCTTAATAACCGAAACATGACGAAGCTCGATCACGTGCCACCTATGTTTGCTGAAATGGATGGCCTCGATCACTTCTACGATATAGGTTATGTCCTCGACACTAATCCTTGTGCAAATTTTTTGATCATGAATTCCCGCTGATCGTCGATCTGCTTCCTTGACGAATCCTGGCTGTTGAAAACAGATCTTCGCTTGCTCACTTGACTTTGAACCCTGAATGAGATTTTCTGAGATATGCGCTTGGGCACTTCTAGCACAGGATGAAAATAATTGCCCTTTAGTGGGTTTTTAGCCCACCTCTTTGCCTTTTTCACCATGGGCTCGACTTAGGAGAGAAAATGACCGATACCATAATTTGTGCTAACATTAGGCTCCATGGGGAATAGAGTTGTCCTTGTGATGCTCTAAGAACTCCTTCTATAGTTTCAGTGCCTTGTCATTGGGATATGGGGTTATTTATTAAGGCGAAAACAAATAGAAACTCAATATTTACAAAAAGAAATAGAGGATCCATCTAAGGCTTAGTAAAACATTTCTTCAGAAAATGCCCATTTACTGGGCCATTAAAAATTTCTTCGCCCTCCAAATCCTGCAACCTGTAAGTTTTGTTCAAAAATACTTCAGAGAATTTGAAGGGCCCAATCCATAGGGCATCAAACTTGCTGTGTTTACCCTTATCTTGCCTGGGTGCATCCCACTTAAGCACCAAATCACCCAGCTCAAATTTCTTCTTCCTGACCTTCTTGTCAAAGGCCTTCTTGATCTTCTGTTGATGACTATGAGCTATGTCCATTACCTGCTCCCTGATCTGTTTCACTTCCACCATTTTATGAATCCTTCTGACCATATGGTCCTTCTCTCCTTCATGATCCTGAAATAATTTCTCTATAGGTAAAGCGAGATGAGTGGGAAAGACAACAACCGTCCCATAAACAAGTTGAAAAGGTGAGGTGCCCAAAGACTTATTTGTTGTCACTTGATTGGCCCATAGAGAGAATTTGATCTTTGAATCCTAGGCCCTCTTATTGTCTTCCAATAATATTTTAATGATCTTGATTAGGCTTTTATTGGAAGATTCTACCAGTTCGTTTCCTTGAGGATAATAGGGAGTGGAGTGAATTAGTGAAATCTCGAACTACTCACAGAACTTAACCAAAGGCTCAAACTTGAAAGAAGCAGCATTATCAATGACAATTCTGCTGGGAAAGCCAAATATGGCTATAATATCCTCCAGGAAGCTGATAACTACTTTGTGTGAAGAACTGCTGATAGGGGCAACTTCTATCCACTTGGTGAAATAATCGGTTGTAGTCAAGATCCATCTATGCTAGCCACTTGAAGGAGGATGAATTTCTCCAATGAAGTCCAACCCCCACTGTTGAAAGGGTGCTGAAGCTACTACAGGTTTTAGTGGAAGAGATTTGAGATACTTCTTTCCTGAGAACCTTTGGCAGTTGATGCAAGCTTTGACTTTTCGGCAGACATCAACAAATAAGGTGGGCTAGTAGTACCCAACCCTGAGAATTTAATGAGCTGTGGTCTTCCAGAAATGATGACCTCCACAAAGGCTGCTATGGAAATCAAACATAACTTTCTGGGCTTGCTGTGGGTTCAAACACCTCAGAAACACCCCTAGAGGGTCTCTCTAGTATAAGGCTTGGTCAATAAGGCAATATCTGACCGCCTTGAGCTTTAAAGTTCTTGCCTTGTTTTTTCCCATTCCATCAGGAGGATTCAACTCTTGCAAAAAGTACAAAATGTCTCTGTACCAGGTGCATTCTGCATGTGATAAGCCACCCTGAGAGCCTTTGCTGGGCAACTCAGCTTGCTGATTTCCTAAGCAAGCGTTGATGAAGCTAACTCCTAAGGCCTTGCAATTGAATTCAACTAGCAGCTTGGCTAAACCCTGCCCTTTTACCAAATTGGTGGGTTTTATCTCCAAGTCAAACTCCAGGATCTTGGCAATCCATTTAGCTCTTCTCCCATCTATGTCAGGCTATATAAGGATGTCCTTCACATAGGCTGAAGGGATGTATGCAGTCACTCTTGAGTGCAAGACATAGACTCTGAAACCTTTGAGAGATTTCACCAAGGCATAGGCCTACTTCTCCATGATCTCATACATGATTTCTGCATCTCTTAATTCCTTACTGAAGAAGGAAATGGGTTCCTCTCCCCCTTCCTCATTTTTTTTCAATAAGACCGCTACTACTGTATCAAAAGAAGAAAAAGAAAAAATTATAAAATCCTTGGAATAATCAGGACTAATTAGCACAGGTACCTCATTCAATGCCCTTTTTATTTGGACAAAATATTCCCTGGGTTCAACAGTCCATTTTACTTCATTTCCCTTTCTGAGCATGGTTGTGATGTGTTTCACCAACTCAGCAAAATTTGTGGTGAACCTCCTCAGAAAGTTAATCTTCCCTAAAAAAGCCTGAACTTCCTTTCTATACCTGGGAAGTGGCAGGGTCTGAATTGCTTCTACCCTACTGTGATCAATTCTCACTCCCTTTGCTGATACTATATGGCCTAACAACTTCCCCTCATTCATAACAAACAAATATTTCTTGGGATTTAAGGAAAGGCCAAACCTGTGGCACTTCAAGAAAAATTTCCTCAAGTGACAACAATGATCCTTATCAGACATGGGGAAGACTGTGATGTCATCCAGATAGATCACCACACACTAATATTTCTCCCCGATGAAGGCTATGTCCATGGCTCACTGAAATGTTGCTCTTGCATTCATTAATCCAAAAGAAATTTTGGCATACATGAATGTGCCCCAAGGAGTGGTGAAGGCTATTTTTTCTCTGTCCTCAGGCATGATTGATATCTGATTATAGCCAAAAAAACCATCAATCATGGATATCCTAGATGCACCAGTTACCCACTACAATATGTGTTCCATGTTGGGCAAGGGATAGTTGTCTTTCTTTGAGCTCCTGTTCAGGTTCCTGAAATCAACACAGAGCCTAATTTCTCCACTTTTCTTCCTCACTAGGACCAAATTGGCCACCCACTCAGAATATCTCAAGGGGACAATAATTTGGGCATCTAACAACTTCTTCACTTCTCTCTCCATGACAGGCAACAACATGGGATTTATCTGTCTTAGCTTCTGCCTAAATGGCTTAGCCTCTTCCTTCAGTGGGATCTTGTGTTCAATGAAAACTGTTTCATATGTCTTGAGATCTTCATAGGTCCATGCAAACACATCATAAAATTCTTTTAATAGCTCAATATATTTGAACCTCTATTCTTTGGTCAGGCTGCTTGACAACTTGACAAAATTAGGCTCCTCCTGTGTGCCAATGTTGCATTCAGCTGTATCAACATCTTCATTTGAAACCCTACCCTTTACTGCCACATCATTCCCATCGAACAATATTTCTAAAGGGACCAGTCCCTTCGGAATGTGATTGCTAGGCAGATGAATAATAAGGTGATTAGCAATTTTATTTAACAATACCTGAGGGTGAGGGTGACTTTCAAGATCAGAATCCTGATCAATGTGCAATGCATAAAATTCGTCGACAGACTAAAGATTTTTTTTGATTTCAAGATCGTCTTTGAATACCTTCCAATGCTTGATATTGTCCAGGATGGATGGCCTATATCTTGTCTCGACCCCATATTTGATCTTAGGCGGTGAAGGGATCTTGAACAAACTAGTTGAGATAGCTAAGGAATCGGCCAAAGTATTTTCCTCTCTTGGAATAAAAGAAATGTTGAAAGTCGAGAAGAAATTATCAATCAGGTCCCACACCTCATTTCTGTAACCCCTGAGCCGAGGATGCTTAGCCTGATAAGCATTTCTGACTTGCTGGATTATCAACTCAGCATCTCTGAACACTGCTACCTCCTTAATTCCCATTTCTTTTGCAGCCCTCATACCTAGAACAAGAGCTTCATATTCTTCCACATTATTGGTAGCTTCAAATTCTAGCTTGTATGACAGGGATATGGTTTTCTGCCAAGGGGACAGAATAAACGCTCCAACACCGATGTCTTCACTAGAAGAAGGTCCGTCGAAGAATAGTTTCCAAACAGAGGTGGTTGGAGGAGGTATCAAATGACTAGATATGGGTTGCTTTCTAATTTGAAAAGGGGCTTCAGGAGTCTCAGTGATCTGCAATAAACTAGACCCCAAATCAGTGTCAAGTGCAAATATGGGGTGATTAGTGGGGTATTCTTCATCACTGACAATGTAGACCAACTGAGCTTCTCTGTACAACCTCCTGTGTTCCCCTCCAAAGACTGGAATGGTGGAATATGTGAGATCCATCTGTAATGTTCCTCCAAGTTTTTTAATCCAAGATCTTGACAACAACATGCCGAACTTGGGGGGAACATAAACTACTACAATGTCCATGACCACACACTTCATGGGCAGCTGAAATAAAGAGACCACCAAGTCTTTGATGAATCCAAGGTATTGCACCCTCCTTGAATCAAAAGAGTACAAATCATGATAAGACTTTGTCACTTCTAGTCCTAGTTCTTCCATAACTATTTTGGGCATAAGGTTGTGGGAAGCTCCTGAATCCACGAGGCAATTATGCAGCACTTTACCATGTATGTTCAGGGATGTGTAGAAGGGAGGGGATGAATCATCTTTGTCTTCTACCATGGGACCTAGGACGACTGCTAGATTTTCATCTTGAATATTTACTGAGTCCGAGGAAGGCTGGGGTGACTCAGATTGTAGCAGTTTGGAGAGGGACCTTTTGAAATCTTCATTTTTAAATAGTTCTGAGAGGGGTACGAGAATTCTAATATTTTGAATTTCATGCTCAAAACTAAAGGAGGAAAAAGGCTTAGGGGCTTCCCTTACCTCAGAGACAGGTTCTTTGGCTATTGGCGAAGTATTCTGAGTTTTCTTTTCTTTAGTAGTGATTGTTGCATGCTTAACAGGTTTTTCCGCTATGAGAGGCTTATCATGGCTATCAAAATTTCCTTCTTTCTTCTTTGACCTGAGATGATATTTGTTAGAAGTGTTTCTAGCCTTTTCCCCTTTACGCAACTCATTGACTTGACTGTTCATAAAGGATTCTTCATATATAGAATGAGTCAAATGGGGAAAAGGGAAAGTGTCTTCAATACAATGAATTTCAGGGTTGAGCTCATCTATCTCCTCTCTTTCCTCATGAGAAACTAGGTTATTTTGGAGAGGGGTTTGAATCCTCTTCTCATCTCTATCTTTTCTCCTTTGTTCCCTTTGCAAAACCTATGGCACATTGTTTCTAGGCCTCCTGAAGCCTCTGTTATTAGTATTTTGGGGATTTATGTACATGGGCTTCCCTTCCAACTCCCACTTTTCCATTCTAGCCGAAAGCGATTTTAGCACTTTAGTTACCTCATCGATATGAAAGGGAAGGGGAGAGGAATTGGATGGGGAAGGTTCAGGTCTCTTCCTGGATATGTCTCTATCAACTTTATTCCTGAGTCGATCGACAACCAGTATGTTAGATTCTACTTCCACGGCTGCATCCTGCATGTGAGCCAGAGTAGTTACTCTCCTTTCCCTCAACAGAAGGTAGAAATYGGGATAAAAAGTGCTAGCATAAGTGATCTTAGCAGAGGCTTCTGAGGGMTTTATTTTAGTGGGGATCTTATTGTACATTTTGTTGAATCTCTTGGAGAAGTCAGAGACCGACTCTCCTTCCTTTCTCTTCAAAGACCTGAACTCTGTCATGTAATACATGAAGTTTTTTTTGTCTCCCCACTATCTCAAAAAGTATTTATCCAAGGCCTCAATACCATATATAGATCTAGGAGGTAGGGCCCTAAACCACTTTCTATCCTCGCCCTCAAGGGTATGGACAAAAATCCTCATCCATACATCTGCATGCATGATAACATGATCATCTGTAAAACTGTAGAAAGCTTCGAGGTGTTCTTCTGCAGCTATGTCCCCTTCGCCTGTAAACTTGGGCAACTTCTTAAGGTATCCATCTATCGGAAGGGAATTGAGAGGCTGAGGTAACAAAAGGAGATCATACCTAGCAGCTATTATAGCCTCCATTTTGGTCATGGGGGGATTTGCTCCAGCCCTAGGAATATTAGGTGGAGGAGAACTCAGAACAGAAGGAGCTTGAACAAGGGATACTGGAGGTGAGCTTCTAGGTGGAAGGGGAAACAATGGGGGATTTAGAGAGAAGGCTAAGGGGCTTGAATCAACAGATGCTTATCTTTGTGTAGTTGTATCAATAGTAAAAAGAGGAGGGGTGGTAAAACTAGGAGTGGGGAAGTATTCTGTGGTCCTGGGTCTATGCCAAGGTACAGCTTCAGGAGAGAGGGGAGTGACAAGGATTTCTCCTTCCAATCCCAGTCTGGGAGGGGAAAACTCAGCAGGAACACTCCCAAAATTCAAGAAATGGGAAAATTCAGAAACAGGTCTGCTAGGAAGCTGAGAAGAAGAAAATGGAGTTTCTACAGAATTAGATGGAAAAATACCTGGTTCAACGGTGGAAGTTTCTCCTTTGGAGGCATTTCCTTTTCTTATAATCACCTCTGGATCAGCTACACCTTTCAGGCATAGCTAGAGGCAACTGTGGATGGGACCACATGTGTCTACCTCTGGAATCCATAACTAAAACAACAAGTTCGCCACAGTGGATTTGTTACAATGGAGTCGCTAGGTGCATAGTAACAATCTTGTAAGGCTCTGATGCCTGATGCACCTTCAGAATCAGAGGCTCAATGTCGTTCAATCCTAGGGAATATTTTCAACTTTGTCCCCAACAACGGCGCCAGAAATGTTGGCTATAGAAGTCACTCCTGGATTGCAGTAGGAATAAGCCTGAGGCCCATCAGTTTATGTCACGATTTTTTTATAAAGGGGGTGATCGAATGGGGGTAAACTCAGAACAATATCACTCACTCAGAAAACTGGGTTGGAACAACAAGAACATGTGAGGTCTTGATTTAACTTAAGCCAGTAAATTTTCATAGTGGTGAGTAAGTAGATCGAAAGAAAGGGGAAAATTCTTAGTTATGAGATCCTCTCAGACCGGAGAAACTTCAAAGTAAGCCTCAAACGTTGCAGAACTAATACAATCAAACATGCATCATATAGTTACAGCAACACCTGACTGGATCATGCATACCCGAGCTTTCAGATTCAGAGGAACAAGGAAAGGAGGAGGTTGGCTGCCATCAAACAAGAAATCTCAAAATATCATTGTATAACCAGAGAACCAGAGGCTTTGTTAAATATTTATAGTCGGGAGATTAGCTCTACCATAGACAGATTAAAAAAATGGAAAAATTGCCTACATATACACAAAGCCAATAACAATAGCAAAACTAAGACTTATCATTAAAAACATTACGTCTGCATGTTTACTAGTAGACTGCACTTGCAGTCTTTGGACAATCGTGTGCTCATGTCAGATGAAATCAGGCTCTTGGAAACCTTTCAAAAGAATTGACCTATCTCAGGTCCCTTTCTGGACTTTCCATTTATGGTGGTGACGATGTCTAACCACCACCAACCACCTCAATAACTGCTTCCTTGGGATTGGGAACGACCCGATCAACTCTACACTCTTGGGGCATGGAGGCTATCTTGCGCTACCACCTGGATCGGCTGAACGAACTAATGATAATGCAGGGAGGCCGATTTGAATATTGGGGCACATGATTGGAAGTGGTGGATGAGCGGTGACCAGGCAGGGATGAGGGGAAACAATGAATGAGGAAGTGACGGGACATGATTCGTCGAGGGAGGATGCACTACTTATGACAGAGTGATATGGGAAGGAGAGGGACAAGTGTCAGAAGGAAAGAGGTTGAAACGAGAATAAGGTGGTTCAGGATGGAGCTGAGTGGAGGTGAGATATGGAGTGGAAGACAGATGGTGGAAGATGAAAGGTGGAGGCAATTGTGAGGAGATGATAAGGGGACCCACACAAAGTCACCCATTTCAGACTGCCCCTCCCCCCCCCCCNTTAAAGGTAGAACGACAAAGGGGGTCTGGAATGGAACCCTGGCCATAGATATGGGCCCACATATCCTGGCCGCTTATATCTTCCCACTCCTTAGCTTCATGCATCGAGAGTCATCCCTAATTCATGACTGAGACTTCTCCACGATCAATGAACCATATTCTTTCGGGAATTCACCCATCGCGAGTTCTTTCTCCTTTGCTTCCGAAGTCCTTGTAACTGAAACGTGACAAAGCTCGATCGCATGCCACCTGTGTCTGCTGAAATGGATGACCCCGATGACTTATGCAATATAGGTTATGTCCTCGGTGCTAATCCTCGCACAACTTTTCTGATCACGAATTCCCGTTGATCGTGGATCTTCTTCCTCAACGAATCCTAGCCGTTGAAAACAGATCTTCGCCCGCTCGCTTGACTTTGAACCCTGAATGAGATTTTCTGAGATATGTGCTTGGGCACTTCTAGCATAGGCCAAAAATAATCTCCCTTTAGTGGGTTTTTAGCCCACCTCTTCACCTTTTGCGCCATGGGCTCGAATCAAGATAGAAAATGACCTATACCAGAATTTGTGCTAACACTAATGAGTGGGAAACTGCAGAAATGGAATACAATGCCATGAGCATAGGATTCAGAAGAAAAGTTTCTATGGGAGAGTATTTCCACTTGAATATAAAAAGGGGTCCAAGTATCACTACAGAGGTGTTAGTGAGCTTGGACGAGGGWYTGGGAGAATGGAGCTACCCACTTTTGATGGATCAAGTCACATCTAGGTTAGAACATGGGTGCAAAATATGGATGCTTTCCTCTAATTGAMTCCTATGGAGGAAATGGAATCTATCAAAGTTTCAACTATATATCTCATGGGGAAAGCACATGAATGGTGGTTCCATGGAATAACCACTTTGGGCCATGGGTGCATCACTTCTTATCAAGAATTCGCTCAAAGGATCATTGACATATTTGACAAAGGAGACCCATATTGACATTTCAGGGAGCTTACACAACTTAAGAAAACAAGTTCAACTGAGGCATTTATTGAAGAGTTTCAAAGAGTATCAGTGATGATTCTAGATGTGGAAGAATCTATATTACTTATGTTGTTTATAGATGGATTGATAGAACTAGTGAGAGGGTGGGTTAAGGATTTCAAGCCTATAACCTTATAGGATGCCATTGAGCACATCGGGGATTTAATTGGAGAAACCAGTAAAAATAGATTTACACCTAAGACACCTATTATTCCAAGAGGCCGTGACACTATACCAATCGATAGAGGAAAGGGGATTTTAGATGAATCTACAAGAAGAGATCTAAGAAGTAAGCAGTTGTGTTACACTTGCAGGGATCCTTGGCATCCAGGACATATATGTTTATGTAAAGGAAAAATACACTACATTGAGGTGATGTATGATCATTATGAGGAGGAAGATGATGAAGATGATGGATCTATCCATACTATGAAGGAAAACCTAAAGGAGGAACAAGAAACCTTGCAAGCACAAGGTCATGAGGCACATTTACCCCCAAATATAATACTTAAAAAGGTCACTATTGCTTCTATGAGTGGGGTGCCGAAATTTAACACCTTCAGAATAAAAAGAGTTGTTATGGGGAAAAGGGAAATAGTATTGATCGATGGAGGAGATTCCCATAACTTTATTGATATAGCCATGGTGGAAAGGAGACATCTACCCACAATAGAGTTTGAAGGTTTCTTGGTTGAGGTAGCAGGGGGTCATACCATAGCGTGTGACAGGTACATTCCATAGATGAGCTTGACTTTAGGATGATACACCTTAACACAAGATTTCTATGTGGTTGACATTATTGACACCAATATCATTTTAGGTTTGCAGTGGCTTAGCACTTTGGGGCCAATCATGACCAACTAAAAAACAATGGAGATTTCCTTCAAAACAGAGGAAGGAAGGAGAGTCACACTTAAGGGAATGACAGGGGATTCACTAAGGGTGGTGACAGCCAAAAATATTCATGACATATTTAGGTGAGAGGAGATATCTTATGCAACCGAATTATTTATTATGGATACTAAGAACGAGACAAACAATCCATACCCTCCATATATACAAAAAATCCTTCACAAGCACAAAATAGTCTTTGAGCCTATCTCTCCAGGGAAGCCACCAGATAGAGGGTTTGAGCATATTATAGAATTGGAAGAAGGGGCCAAACTGGTCATCACTACACCCTACAAGCACCCAAAGAAGCATAAGGATGATATAGAGAGTTCTGTCAAGGAATTATTAGCTATGGGACATATTAGGTCGAGTTCAAGTCCCTTTGCATCCTCAATTGTGTTGGTAAAGAAGAAGGATGGAACCATGCATATATGCATAGACTATTGATCATTGAACAAAATGACCATTAAGAATAGGTAGCCCATTCCCCAGATTGATGAATTGTTGGATGATATTCATGGTGCAGTTTACTTCACTAAGATAGACCTATGCTCAGGCTATCATCATATCAGGATGAGAGAGCAAGTTGTACGTAAAAGTGCTTTCAGATGTCACTTCGACCACTATGAGTTTCTTGTGATTCCTTTCGGCCTCACCAATTCTCCTGCCACCTTTCATTCATGTATGAACCATATGTTCGATAAGAAACTAAGGAAAAAATTGCTTTTATTCTTTTATGACTTACTGATCTATAACAAGATGTGGGAGGACCAGTTAAGGCATGCAGATGAAATTTTGGGTATCATGGAGGAGCAGTCCTTATATTCTAAAGAATCTAAATGTGATATTGGTATGATAGATTTTTTGTACTTAGGACATATTTTTGGGGAAAAGGGAGTGCAGGTTCATCAAGAAAACATACAATCTATCATCAATTAGCCTACTCCAAGAACACTCACAAAACTCAAAGGGTTCCTTGGTATTTGCAGCTACTACCTAATTTATTTCATGGGCTTCTCCCAGATTTGTGCTCCTCTGAAATATTTAACCAAAAAAGGGGCTTTCGCTTGGAGTGATGAAGCACAGGTCACGCTTGAAAAAATGAATAAATTTATGAGTACTTGCCCGATACTTTCCTTACCTGATTTTTCTCAACCCTTCATATTAGAATGTGATGCATCCGGAGAGGGAGTAGGGGATATCCATATGCATAATAGGCATATTATTTCCTATGAGAGCCGTAAGCTTAGAGGCCCTGAGTTGCTCTACACAATCTATGACAAAGAAATGTTGGCCATAATTCATGCTTTGTCCAAATTTAGATAGTATTTGGTTGGAGAAAAATTTGTAGTAAGAACTGACCACAATAGCCTCAAGTACTTTTTATCTCAGAAGGACTTGAACGAGAGACAACAAAAGTGGCTAAGCAAGATTCAAGCTTACAATTTTGATATTGAATATGTCAAAGGAAAGAATAATGTAGTTGTGGAAGCCCTATCAAGAAGACCTTCAACATACTCTATGACATAAATATCAGTAGATTGGAAATCATAGTTGTTGGTGGAATACTCAGAAAAAAAGTTTGCATGTTAGTTGATGGATGGGAAACTATAGGATGATAGGTAAAAGGTCACAAATGAAATCATTTATTACAAAGGAATGATCTATTTGGTACCAGAATCTACATTCAAAAGAAAGGTACTCCAAGCCTTCCATGATGCACCAATGGTAGGATATCAAGGGCTCCTTAAAACATACAAATAGGTAAGAGAAAGGTTCTCTTGGGAAGGACTCAAAGGAAACATCATGCACTACATCAAGGAATGTGATACTTGCCAACAAAATAAAAATGAACACTCTCATCCCAAAGGACTCTTACAACCCCTTCCAATACTAGAAAACAAATGGGAGGGTATCTCAATGGATTTTATGACATGTATTCCCAGAGCGCAAGGAAAAGACTGCATATTTGTAGTTGTGGATTGGTTGACCAAGTTTAGTCATTTATTTTCCATATCCATGGACTATAATGCATAATAGGTGGCTAAGTTATTCTCCAGAGAGGTCTTTATGATGCATGGATTACCTAAAACCATTGTCAGTGATTTTGTTCATGCGTTTATACTTTAAGGCTCTAAAGTATACTATCAAGGCATTTGAAAAGATAGAGGAAAAGAGGATAGAAAGGACAATTAAAAGATAATGACTAAAGTTGGTTTCTCAACTATCTCTATCGGAATTCCTAGTTTTCCTGAATGTTGATATCTCTCTCAATTGTTGCCCATGAACGTTCTAACTCAACCCGATTACTTGTTTTTTGTAAAATGGTATTAAATAAATTTAGAGCGATGTTGGTTTGATCCCAAAGAGTGGGTTCGACGTTAGCCTGCCTTGTAACTAGTACTGTCATGAAGGATAAAAGGTAAGGGGGCTATAACTGTGTATTTTCTTTTTAGGCTTAGTTATCTCTAATTCACAATGTAAATAAAATGATTTTAAAATATGAATAAATGAGATGGTTGAATCAAAGGCCATTTCTTGTATCTGAGTTAAAATTTAAAGAAAGGGAAACATGTATGATATGAGGGAAAAACGTAAAACTACCTACAAGCCAAGGCATCAATTTAACAGGAATCTCATGTTGTGCTAGGAGACCATGAAGCAATAAAGGTATTAATGAAGCATATGATGTTGTAATCTAAACATTTTAAGGTCTTCTATCGGTTGATAACCAATGCAGAGGTAAAACTGTAAATGATCTAAATAATAAGAATAATTATTTCCACAATAGAGGTTATACTAAATTGTAGTCAAGCATTCATTAATTAAATACATGAAAGAACGATGAAGAGACAAGGAAACACATAACTTAGACTTGACAAAATCCAGAATCTTCAATCTGCTTTTCTATTAATTCAGAGTTTTCTTTTAGATGTCTTCATATCAATGCCCTTTTAGAGAAAAGAAAACAGAGCTTCTGTGGTCTTCTCTCCCTTTATTTATACAAGATTGTCGCTACTTGATGGTTAGCGATATCCTAATTTTTAGGGAAAAAGAAAGAAAAATGGTTACAAAACTGCAACCTTAATTGTTGCAT
>JASDQU010306648.1:11194-23982 GCA_032191745.1 Picea mariana
TTTTTTCTTTTATAAGATGAGGGGGCAGAGGGTGGATCCTCTGTACGAATGATTTCCAAATCAGTTTGATCAAAAAGTCATTTGACAAAGGAGGCTTTAGGAGCTGGTTTATGATATATTCTGAGGCAATGTCCATTTTCTATCAGGGGAGTATGTGCCTCGTCTATTGTTACCAATCTAACAGTCCCATTGTCAAATACCTTGTCAACTTCATATGGCCCCATCCACCTTGAGCAGAGTTTTCCCTTGAAATCCTTGAATCGAGAATCATAGAGTAACGCCCAATCCCCTTTTTGAAATGACTTCTTCTTGATAAACCTGCCATGCCATCTAGCACGTTGGTCCTGGATTGTAGCAGTATTCTGGACAACTACTAATCAAATTTCATCTAGATCGTTTAGCTGCTCCAGATGATGTTTTTGGCCTTATGAAAGATCCAAACCTTCCAAGGTTGTTCTAAGTGTTTTAATTTCGAACTCTAAGGGAAACAAAGGAGATTTTCCATAGACAAATCATATGGAGAAAATCCTGTTGTATTCTGCCAAGTTGTCCTGTATGCCCACAATGCTTCAGGCATCTTTTCCACTCAATCTCGACGATGACTTGATACAGTTTTTGTGAGGATATTTTCTAATACCTTATTTATGCTCTCGACTTGACCATTTTCCTGGGGATGATATGGAGATGTTATCCTATGTTTGATCCCGTATTTCTTCATTAACCCTGCTATCATATGTGATGTTAATTGTGCTCCTCCATCTGAGACTATTTCCCTAGGGGATCCATATCGAGCAAAAATTTCTTCGAACAGGAAGTTTGAAACATCCTGCTCGGTTTCTTTTACGACTGCCTTTGCCTCAACCCACTTTGTTACATAATCCGTGCAGACCAGAATATGGACATTCTGTTGTGAGGGGGGATTGAATGGTCCCACGAAATCAATGGCCCATTTTTCAAAGGGATCAATGGATACCTGGGGGTTCAAAGAAATTTTGTCTTCTTTACTAGGTTGTCCCCTTCGTTGGCAGCTATCATACCCCCAAACATACTTCCTTGAATCTTGAAAAATGGTGGGCCAGTAATACCCCATTTGCAGCACTTTGTGACCTATTTGTTTATCTGCAAAATGGCCTCCATAGGGACCATCATGAGCATCCTTCAAGACATCATAAATATTGTCTTATCCTATGCAGCGTCGGATTTGTTGGTCAGGCCCATTGTAAAAGAGGAATCCCTCAATCCATGTGTAACGGGCACTGTGATGGATGATATTCTGTCATTCCCTGTAAGGAAAATGTTGAGGCACCTTTCCTGTAGAAAGATAGTTATCAATATCTACATACCATGGAACATGAGTAGAAATTACAAAAAGATGTTCATCTGGAAAACTATCTTCTATGGGTTCCCTTTGTGTATCATTTTCTAATCTAGACAAGAAATATGCAACTATATTATCCTTCCAAGGGTGATCCATGATGGTGATATCAAATACTTGTAGTAATAATAACCATCTCGTGATCCGACCCGGGGTTATAGGTTTGTTCATGAGATATATGATGGATTCATGATCAGTGTGCGCAAAAGTGGGATCACCTGTAATATAGTGTCAGAATTTATTAACATCATAAATGACTGCTAAGAATTCATTTTCTGTTACCGTATAATTTAGTTCAACTAGAGTCAAGTTCTTGTCGATGTAGTATATTGCATATGGCTTCTTGTCCTACTGTTGTTCCAAAACAACTCCCACTTCCATGTGAGAAGCGTCGGCTAAAATATGAAACAAAATCTTCCAATCTGGTCCTCGAAGTATCGGAGCCTTAGAAACCAGTTCTTTGATTTGTCCAAATGCGGTCTCACATTCATCTGTCCACATGAATTTTGCATCTTTGGTTATTAACTGAAAAAGAGGGTGTGTTATTTTAGAAAAACTTTCTATGAAACGTCTGTAATAGCCTGCATAACCAATGAAATTGCGTACCTGTGTTGGTGTCTTAGGTGTAGAAAAATGTAGTATTACCTCTACCTTGGCAGGATCAACCTGGATCCTTGATGTTGAAAGTAAGTGTCCCAACATAACCCCTTATTCCATGATCATGTGACACTTTTCCATGCTAAGAGAAACATGAATTTGTTTGCATATTTTAAGTACTTTCTCCAAATTTTCCAAGGCTTCTTCGAAGGAATCCCCATAAGGAGTGAAGTCATCCATGTATATTTTGACACTGTCATTGACTAAATCAGATAATATCCCTAGTATTTACCTTTGGAAAGTAGAAAGTGCACTACAAAGGTCGAATGGAAGAACTCTGTATGCAAAGGTCCCCTAGGGGCTTGTGAAAGTGGTCTTTTCTTGGTCTTCAAGAGCTATCTGGATCTGATTATAACTGTTGAACACATACAGGAAGGAGAAAAACCTCTTCCCAGCTAATGTGTCAAGGACTTGGTCAATAAAGGGAAGAGGAAAATGATCTTTTTGAGTCGCTTTATTCAATTCTCGATAATCGACACAAATCCTCCACTTGCCATTCTTCTTAGAAACAATGACCAATGGAGATACCCATTGACTATCCAATATTGGGTAGATGAATCCCACATCTAATAATTTATGCAGCTCATATTTGACAATGTATTTCAAAGAGGGATTCATTCTCCTTTGTGGTTGTCTAATGGTATGACATTCCTCTTGAATGTATATGTGATGGGTACATAAATCAGCGAGGATTCCTTTCATATATGTATATTCCCAAGCGAAGGCCTCTTTTTGTTCCAAAATAATTTTAAATAATTTCTCAGACTGTGTGGGTGAGAGATCAGGAATGACATTCAATGTCTTTTCTAGTTCAATTTCAATAGGGACACTACTATGTGGTGTGACTAGTATAGTCTTGATCTCAATTTCGGATTCAAGAGTGTCCTGATCATTACAGTTCATAACTGATTCGAGAAATGACTGGGTATAATTGGGAACAGATTCAGAGTCACTGATGAAGGTGTTGATGGTATCATCCTCTGTCTCATTCTTAAAACAAAGGGCCTCATTAATGGTAAGGATTGGTCTTATCTCTTCATCAATCTCCTTCCCTTTATAGGTGAGGATTTTTGTAATAGGGTGAGTTTAGGTCCTTTTGATGAACTTGGTTCTACATGAGGGTACATAATAAGGTTCTTAGTATCCCCTCCATTAGATATCACCATATTTATTGACTGACAACCAATACAGGCATCTGTTGTTGCAAGCGAAGGTCTCTCAAGGATCAAAGGATTCCCTCCAAATGGGAATTGCGTTTGTAAAACTAGGAGATCAACAAGGTACTGCCATGAATCTACTGAAATGGTTATGTCTTCCAATTTACCTATTGGTTTAACAGTAGACTGGTTTGCCAATTCCAGAATGGTAGGTGTGGGTTTGAAATCATGCAGACCAAGAATGGTTGTATTTGTGGAAGTTATAACATTGATTGCAACTCTCGGATCTACTAATACATTTGGAATGTTAACCCCATTTATATGTACAGTTAGAATAGGTTTCCCTAGGTCTCCATATTTAACAGGTATAGACTTTCCTAACATAATGTCCGACAATTTCCCCATGACATGGATAGTAAGTGGATCCTTAGGCTTCCTTCCAATTTTTTTATAACAATTTTCCCTAATCATTTTCGCATAAATCAT
Organism: Picea mariana; assembly: GCA_032191745.1. NCBI lineage: Eukaryota > Viridiplantae > Streptophyta > Pinopsida > Pinales > Pinaceae > Picea > Picea mariana. The sequence goes on from JASDQU010306648.1 coordinate 14,870, forward strand.
CACATCTCTCATTGCATGGAGTAAGGGAATTCTAATGAATAAATTATGCATTTCCCCCAAGAAGTCAAATTCAGGATGAGGATGTTGTTTTGCTAGAGATAGTCTTTCTAGGTAGGGGGATTATTCTGATGTTCCTTAGTGACAGGGTTTTGAGGAGGAAATTGTTGGTTCACGGGATTTTTAGGTTTCCTATCTTCCTTCTCAGGTTCTGACTCTAGAAATTCATTATCAATTTGCTCAATAATTATTGGTGAGTTCTTGGCATTCACTACCCTACCCAATCTAAGATTTAGTTCATTACATCCTAGGGTGGAAATTACATAAGCAGGGAGGTTGAGTGTATCAACCTACTGATCTCCTTTATTATTTGGATTGGGGTTGGATTGGACAGGCATTTATGGCAGAAGAGGAGGGTTATTAGCAGAAACACTAGGGGACAATTGTAATTGTTGTTGTTGTTATTGGAACTGTTGTGGTGGCATAGTCTGAGGAAGTTGATTCTGGTTTATTTGATTAGGTCCAGGCTAGTTCTGGGATCATGGGGAAGTTGAATTATTCTATGGGGGCCATGGTTGCCAAGAAGTGGGATATTGGTATTGATAATTTTGTGTCCATGATGGTGAAAAAGGCATGGTTTGAGATCTAAAATTTGAAGTACTGAAATACTGAGAGAAGTCTGGAGGCATACCTTGATTTATGTTCTATGGTCATGGCTGCCATGGATTCTTTGGTCCCATAAATTAGAGCTGATCCTTTTCTTTGTCTGCTCCCTGAAATATTTCCTTTAATACTGGAGAAGAAGGACATTCGCTAGTCTCATGATTATGCTCACATATAGCGCAAATAGTGTTTAGTGGACATTCGTGCTGTGAATGTTTCTTTCTGCACCTAGGAAAAAAGACTACCATGGATTTTTCTAACTCAATATGCTTATGTTTTTCTTGTAGAAGGTCCAATTGTGAGGTTAGGGTGTTCAAAATGTCGGTCCTCAAATCCTCCAGTAGGTTCCCAAGTTTTATCTTTGTGACCCCACTGCCGGACGGTTTGGTAATTTGAGTCCCCTGCCTCTATCTGGCTACTCCTCATGAACATTGGATAAATAATTCACAGATTGTGTCAAGGTCTGACTTTGATATGTCCCCTTTTCCTACCATATTCAATAGTTCCAAGGATCTTCCCTTAATGCTTGGAGAAACATTATTTTCAAGATATCCTTGTTTATATCATTGTGCCTTGATCTCTGCAGACTATAATTAAAGTGTTCCAAAACATCCTCCATGTTCTCATCCTCCTTCTCCACTAATTTAAAGATCTCCTCCTTTACATCTCGAGATTTGCAATAATGTTGGTACTTGTCAAGGAAGGTGGTTTTCATTTCTTCCCAGGTAGTGATATTTTTTCTACCTAAGCCCATGAACCATCTCAGGGTTGTTCCTTTTAGAGTAGAAGGAAATATTTTTAGCTTCTGAGCATCAGAGATATAATCATACCCACAACAGATAATGTCAAATTCAAATAGAAATGTGTCTATGTCTTCAGTAGATCACCCATGAAAATTAGGTAGTGTAGAGAAGGGGATAGGATTTAGGGGAGCCTCCCCTGTGATATCCCCAATTGGAAATTCAAGTGATGATTTAGCCATACTTTTGTACTTACTTTGAGTTTTTGCATAATTCCCACTAGGTGTTTGAGTTTGTTTATCTGTACTCCCTTGTCCTTCATTGTGCAAGTGTTCCTCAAGGTTTTCTTGGTGGGAGAATTCCCCAAAGTCTTCTTCTGTTTGAACAGGGTTTCCCTAAACTAGGAGTGAATTATATTCCCAAAATATCCCCCTGGGTTTTGCAGCACTTCCTTTGTCCCAAGGTGAAACAAATTCTTCTTCTAGCCCCAGGGTGTATTCCTCCCTTGTTTTCTTACTTGCCACCTGTTCTTCTTTGAATCATGACTCTGTTGTTGAGGACGGTTTAGGTTGATTTACTGATTCCCCCCTGGATCTAAGCTGAGATCCTCCCTGACTAGCGATTTGAGATGGTGTACTTGATCTGGTCCGAGATGGTTGGTCTGATTCTTATTTTGCAATTATTTCCTGGATAAAATTTTCTCTACACTGATGTTTTCCCATTCATCTTGGAGGTCTTCCTCCCCTGTGGTTTCTTCCTCTTCCTCGATCACTCATACGAATGGTGGAAAGTAAAGAATTCAATTTTCTACTTAATTTCTCAGGACCTAAGGCAAGGTATAAATTTCCCTTCTCAAGACGAGAGAGTGGCCCCTAAAACAGAAAGAAGAAAGCAAAAAGAAAAAATATAAACCCTAAGAACATAAAAACGAAAACAACTTAAATTCCCAAGACTTGGAGAAGGAAAATTAAGACATTCCCCCCCAAGATGAGGGATTGATCCTATGATCAATATGGATCTAAGTTTTTTCTTTTGGCAGCCTCCCCCGCAATGGCGCCAAAATGTTGGTGTCCGATATATTGTCTAGATTTACCAATTAATACATTTAATTTGTCAACCCAGGGGCCTGAATGTTTTATAGGATACCATGCATTGTATGTACAAACTATGCTTCCTTCAATACTGATCATGTAAGTAAACAATCATTGAAGTAAAATAAAGAACAAAAACTAGATTATTGGTGTTGAAACATAAATAACTGTAACATTCATATGAAGCAGGAAAACTATAAATGAAGAAGAACACATAGATCTAACAGATTCCACACAAAACCAAAAAAAAACTATAATATAAGCTGACAACACCTGTCTAGAAGAGTCGACCCAACTCCCCAATCAGGGCTGCGGTGAACTAACTGCCACAAAAACTCAAAAACTTAGAAGAAACTCGATTTTCATTAAATAAAATCAGATTACATAGGTTGCAGTCTTGATGTGGGACAATTTTTAGCCAACTGACTGATTGGCTAATCCCTTCTCTATCTATGTTCGGCCTTTTATACAATTCGTGGAGCACAGAGTTGTTCGGACCTAGAAATGCCCCTTTTTCACTATATCGTTTCCTCATTCAACCTTATCATTTCTATGCTAAATGTCTAATATCATGTTTGCTAAGACCCTTTTTCCCAAGGTATGAATCATTTATCTTGATTTTATATTCTTATTTACTTAACATGTTTGATTGGTAGCATTTCTCATATTTTACCCATGAATGTTCAACTAATGATCAAAATGTGTAGAACAACCAAGTCTTGAAGAAAGATCATTGATGTTACACCGACTGTTACAGTTGTGCACCAACTCTGCATGTTGTTACATGACTACAACTCTGCATGTTGTTACATGACTACAACAACTGTGCACCTTTTTTGGAAGCTATTACACCTACTACAACAAATGTCCACCAATCCTGGAAGCTGGTATATCATTCAAATCTGAATCATGAAGACCGATCCTCAATGTTGTTACATGTTTTGGATCACGCTGGTGATCAGAATCATTTCCATATTTTGTAATGATGACAGATCCTCTATATCATATGAAAATATTGAGAATCTTTGATTCTCAAGGCTGTTCTATGTCTGTTTCAACTGAATGACTCTATCTTTAAATAACCGATCTTTTGTAATCATTGGTATTGAAGATTAGCTATGAAAAGAGATTGAAGTGAAGCATATTGTCTCTGAACATTTTTGCGAGTTAATAAAGAAGTGAATTGAATTTATTTAACCTGTTGTAATCTTTTCGAGTGGATTTAGTGAGAAGGAAAGGGCCCACCTTCCTCACAGACTCCCCTTTATTTTGAGTTTTAGATTCACTGCTTTGATTTGTCCGATTTATCTATTTAGCATTTCTAGAATACATTTGTTGTTATAGTTCAGTCCATTTATGTTAAATGTGCATCAGTGTTTCTCATGAGAGTTAGAATCAATTGTTGAATACTGCTGGAGAATTGCTATGAGAGTTAATTCCATTTCTGCACTAGATTAAAACTATGTTTTCAAGAAAAAGTAAATAGAAGTGTGAATTTCCCTTTCTATAATTAAGTAGACTTCCTTTCAGCAATTAGCACAGAATTTCCTTCTGCAAAACTAAAATAGAAGATTAGAATAGATTAGATAATCCAGGATTCTTATACACTCATCAAATTAGATTTCAATTATGCAAGTGTGATTTAAATTCTTCAACAGTAGATTAGAAATCTAGTTGTGTCAACAACTTGTGTTAGTGTTCATATTTTCAATTTTGTTTCTTTTAGTTTACCTTACTACAATATGATTAGTGTTTCTTTCATAATCTAGCATAGACTGTGCACAATTATCTTACAATAACAAAACTTCCTTGGGTTTGACAATTTATATTGAACACCTTAATTATCTATTTATTTAGACAATTAAAGTGCCCAACATTTTGGTGTTGTTGCCAGGGAATATAATTAGATATTCTTGTAAGCACATTAGTTTTCTTCTTCTTAGGAATGAATAGGCTGCATGAATCAAGGAAAAAGAGGACATATCTCCAAAGATACTAACCCTACAGGTACCATAGGACGTCGTGGAAGGAATCCTTCACTGGGAAGGAAAACCTTTGTTGATGAGATTATAGCCAGAGAAGATTCTTCTTTGGGATCTATCTTTCACCCTTCAAATCCTCCAAGAAGACATATTAATCAGTCATCAAAACCACCCCATTTTGAAACATCATTTTCATCAGGGGCTGAAGATGAAGATTTGTCACCAACAAGTCAACTCGCAACACTGGAGAATAATGAAGATTAAGGAAGTGTAGCTCGGAACAAGGAAAATACAAAAGAAGTTTTTTATCATATCAACGGACAGATAGTCACTAAAGAGGAGTGGGACTCTTTCTGTATTGAGTGGAGAGAAAGAGCACATATGGAAAATCAAGGAGATAATGAAGAAGATTTCCACCGTGAGAATCCACCGAACAATAAAGATAAGGCAAATGATGAAAATAGTATCTCTACCTTGGTCTTTCCTATTTCTGATATTCCCACATGGGGGATGGTTCATATGAAGAACATGCCTCTCTCAGCCTTGCCAAATTTCCATGGATTATCTACTGAGGATCTAGATGAGTTTCTGTTTGAATTTGATATTTTGTGTAGAAGATATGACTACACTACCACTGCACGGAAGCTTAAATTTTTTCTAGCTACCTTGAAGGGTAACACATTAACATGGTTCATGAGCCTTGGAGGAGAGAATATTTCAACATGGGGACAAATGACGCAGCCTTTCCTGAACAAATACCAATACTATTGTCGAATGAGGGAATGAAGAGAGGAACTATTCAATATGTCTTAGAAGGAGGATGATACCCTTGAAGATTTTGTGGAGTGACTCCAATATAATCTACAAAGGTTTGGACATCCAGATGTAAGAAAGGACATTCTAAAAACTATTTTGCTAAAAGGAGTTAGAGATGACTGTTTAGACATGTTGAATATTATTGGAAAGGGAGATATATATAAGGAATCCTATGAAGAGATTGTGAATATTTTTAAGATATGCTCTCGAGGATCTACAAGGAATAAGCCAGCTACCAGGGATACCACTTTTTCAAGGGTACAAAAATCAGCCAATGGAGGGGCAACAAGAGCAGAAATAGGAAATTTGTTAGAAAGTTTCAAAACATAAATTATTAACTCTTTTGCTTCACAAATTGATACTCTGCATATCAAACAGAAACAAGCAGAATCAGATCAGGCATTGTCCATTTTCTGTCTGAAATGTAGAGACAAACATCCACCAAGGGAGTGCCCACTGAACAATGTCCAGGTATGTCTTATTTGTGAATTAGATCATGCCACTGAAAAATGTCCCTCCTTACCAGGTGTAAAAGAATCAATGAAGGAAACTAATGAGGAAGTACAGGCTATCTATCTAATAACACAGAGAAGACAATGGCAACCAAGAGGTCAAGGTACAAACCCTCAATTCTCTCCTGCAACACTTAATTATTGGAATAATGTGAACAGTCATCTTCAATATGGTCAGATGAATGCCCCCCCTCCAAATCCAATGCCACCTCCTTATCAGGATCCCAATGCATGGGTACCTATGCCCCGACAAAAGAATCATCTTGGGAAATGGAACCCAGATTGGAAAGGCCCTCAACAAAAACCTACTTATCAAAACCCTCACCAACAAAACCCCTATCAACAATAGTTCCAACCCCAGTACCAGCAACAAAAACTGTAGTTACCTCCCAATGCCCCATAGAAAAATTCTCCCTTACGACCTCAGATGCATGTGAAACCTAACCCAAATCCAAATAATAAGGCCATTCAAAATATTTATATACATAATGTGCCATCTCTGTCTATTACCCCTATGCCTTGTGATGAGATAAAATTAAGATCAGGGAGAATAGTCGAGCCAATAATTGAAGATGCTCCATTTTCAGAATAAGACAAGGAATTGGGGGAAAAACCATCTGCTAATACAGAAGAAATTGATGAACCCATCATAGAATTAGAAGACCCCCCATTCCCTTAAAGACTGGAAATTACAAAAAATGTGGAATTACCATCCTTTAATCTCTTAGGAGAATTGAAAAATCTACATGTTAACATTACACTATTGCAAGCGATTAGGGATGTCCCTATTTATGCGAAGACTGTGAGAGACCTCTGTATCAAAAGGACTAGAAGGAAAACTAGGGACCCCCTCACAGTACACATAGTGGGAGAATTGTCTGAATTGATGTTATACAAAACCCCACCTATTAAATATGGCGACCCAGGAAACCCTACAGTCACTGTCAAAATTGGGCAGACATTTATTCCCTATGTGTTAGTTGATTTAGGGGCAACAATTAACATTATGCCAATAGAGACAACACAATTGTTGCAACTCAGAACACAAGTCTGACCTATTCCTATTGTTTTAGAATTAGCCGATCGTTCTACTATCAGACCAGAAGGAGTAATCGATGATCTAGTTATTTCAGTTGATTCATGGGGGTATACTGTTGATTTTGTCATATTGCAACCTTAAACCCATCTGGGGGGGCACCCTCTAATTCTAGGGATACCATGGTTAGCTACAGCTGATGCCTTCATTGGTTGTAGATTTGGTTCGATGACCATCTCTAATGGTTATGATAGCAAGAAACTTACCCTTTATCCACATACTACACCCAGTGTGGAACTCGGAAATTCTTTATGGATAGACATTGAGGATGAAAGCACTATGCGTATGTTAACCATAGGAAGAGCCCTAAATTTCAAAGATGAGATAGAGTATGAGATAATTAATATCTTTATAAGTAACCCCCTTGTTGTTACACCCAACAAGTACCACCAATTGAGTCGAATATTCGACCCTACTGCCCAGGACGGAGTGAGCCCAGAGATGTTCTCTGAAACTGTTGTAAATCAAATTAATTTAGCTGTAACAATAGATGCTAAAACAACTAAATTATTTCATAAATTCTGTTCTAAGAGCATCATTGTAGAAATCAAACCTAGAAAAACCCTGAACACAAATCCCGATTTATCTTCTGTTGAAACTCGCCATTTGATGAAGTTATTGATTGAACATAAAGAAGAATTTGCCTAGGATTACATGGATATGGAAGGAATTTCCTCTGAAACATGCACCCACCATATATACATTAAAGAATACTGTCAACCCATTTGCCAACCCCAAAGGAGAATGAACCCTAATCTTAAAGAGATTGTTAAGGAAGAACTCCAGAAAATTCTAAATGTCTGATTCATCTACCCTATATCAGACAACGAGTGGGTTTCACCGTTGGTTATTGTTCCTAGAAATAATGGTAAATGGAGAGTGTTTGTGGACTATAGAGCCATGAATAAGGCCACGCAGAAGGATCATTTCCCTCTGCCATTAATTGATTAGGTTCTAGACAACCTGTCTGGGAAAACGTTTTTCTCTTTCCTATATGGATTTAGTGGCTATAACCAGATAACTATTTCTCCACAGGACCAAGATAAGACTACCTTTACCAGCCCTTGGGGCACATTTTCCTACAATGTTCTCCCATTTGGTTTGTGTAATGCACCAGCCACTTTCCATAGAGATGTAATTGGTATTTTCTTCGATATGGTGAATGACTATATGGAAATATTCATGGATGACTTTACACCTTATGGTACTGATTTTGATGAAGCTTTATCTAATCTAGAAAAAGTACTCAAAAGATGCATACAATCTCATATTTCTCTTAGTACATAAAAGTGTCATATGATGATGAGAGAAGGTGTGGTGCTGGGACACTTCATTTCTTATGCAGGAATTCCGGTAGACCCAGCCAAAATCCAGGTAATTTTGGACATTCCAACTCCATCAACTCAAAAGGAGGTAAGAATATTTTTAGGGCATGCTGGATATTATAGAAGATTCATTAAAAAAAAATCCAAACTTGCCTCTCCTTTATTTTCTTTATTAACAAAAGATGTTGACTTTAGTTGGACTAATAAGTGCGAATTGTCTTTTGCAGATCTGAAACAAAAATTGTCCACAACTCCCATTTTGAGAGGGCCCAATTAGGCTCTGCCATTTCACATTTCTTCAGATTCCTCTGATACTACAATTGGTGTAGTGCTATGACAATAGGAGGACAAATATCCCTATGCTATCTACTATATCAGCAAAAACTTGGCTCCTACTGAGTTAAATTATATAGTTATAGAAAGAGAATTCTTGGCAATAGTTTATGCGATCAATAAATTCAGGCATTATCTCACTGGTTATTCTACTTTTATTCATATTGATCATTCAATAATTAAATATTTAATTAATAAACCTATTACTAATGCCCGAGTAACAAGATGGTTGTTACTACTACAAGAATTTGACATCACGATAGTTGATAGACCAGAAAAAGAAAATGTGGTTGTTGATTTTCTCTCAAGATTGAATATAAATAATGATAATTCACCTGTAGATGATTCCTTTCCAGATGAACATTTGTTTGCAGTGTCTGCTCACTCACCTTGGTATGCATACATTGCTAACTATTTGGTTGCAAGAAAGGTACCTCCAGATCTATCTCCCCAATAAAGAAGGAAGATAATTCAGAAGAGTACTCGATATAGTTGGATAGGGGGACACCTTTTCTACACAGGCCTGGATCAAGAAATCAGAAGATGTGTGAGAGATGA
>JASDQU010306648.1:24340-36048 GCA_032191745.1 Picea mariana
TAGTAACTAATGGGGGACCACCTTTCACATCACATAAGTTTGAAGCCCTACTCAGTAAATATCATGTTTTGCATAGAACAACTTCTCCATACCATACCCAAGGTAATGGGCAGGTGGAAAGTACAAACAAAGTAATAGAAGCTATTCTTACTAAAACAGTGAGGGAACATCGTCGGGGTTGGTCTGATAGATTGCATGAAGCTCTATGGGATTATCGAACCACTTGGAGGAACACAACTAGTTTTTCTCCTTGTGAACTGGTATATGGGAAGAGCCCTGTTTTTCCCATTGAATTTAATATCAAAACCCTAAGAACTGCATCAGGAGTCAATCTAGACTTGACTATAGCACAAAAGGCTAGACTGCAGTAGCTAAACGATATGGATGAGAATTATTTGGACGTTATTCATCAAACCACAGTAATTCAACAACAAAGAACCAAGTGTCATGACCGAGTCATCAAGAAGAAATTATTCAAAAAGGGATATTGGGGTTTGTTGTATGATTTTCACTTTAAAGAATTTTAGGGTAAGATGCGTACAAGATGGTTCGAACCTTATGAGGTAGACACTATTTTTCCCAATGGGATAGTCAAGTTAATCACTATTGATGGATCCAATACACATTTACTTACAAATGGTCATCGCTTGCGCCTGTATCAGCGTCCACTTTTCAAAGCCGAGTTTAAATCCAAATGTAAAACTGATATAGATTATGACTTTTTACAGGGAAAGGAGCTTACTCCTTCCCTTTCTAAACCTTAGAAATTTTCTCTTTTCAATAAAACCTTGTATATAAATAAACTTTGAAAATTTGAATTTTTTTGTTTCTGCTTAAATTTTTTATATTTTTCTAATAAATTCAGCCAAAGGGTATCAGGCAGTTACTTGTGTGCAGATAGATCGATGAACAACATGGTATATTACAATGAAAGGAGCCAAAGGATTGGTTTTTGAAGTTTGAAAAAACTTCCTAAAAATTAAGGGATTATGTGTTCGATTGGGTTACATGTTGTTACACCATGGTCACTTTACATGTCGTTACACTCTTTTCCAACAAATTGGCTGATTTACATGCTGTTACACATTTTTCTTGACAATTTGGTTGATTTACATGCTTCTACACCTAATTCCACTAGTTCGGCCAAAAATACATGTTGACACACCTACCACTGTTATTTCTTTTCGCTATTTTGCATATCGATTCACCCATTTTTCGCATTTCTGCCATTTTTCCATGCTGAAACATTGTTGTTCTGTCACTTCCACTGCTATCTTTTCCACTCTCTCTATCAGAAAAGTCCGCTTCATCATTACTTGACTCCACATCCGCAGATTTCCAATTGGTCAACCATAGAAAGGACTCCACCTATGCTCCACCTGTCATATCATCATTTCTCATGTTACAGAGCCATCTCTCATCATTACAGCTATTCCACATGGATCAAATGGTAGTTGGATAGTGCAGTTACTCCGATAGATTTGTTCATGCGATAAGTTATGAGGTATGTTACTAATCCTATGTGTCGAAGTGATGTAGATATGGAATCAAGATTTAATGCTTACCTGACAGTTGTCCTAAATTCATTAAACCAAGAGCCAATAGGATTAGTTGGGGGGAATGAAAATCTACGTCGACCTAACAGTAAAATCCCTTTTTATATTCACCTCTGCCACCTTTCGACCACGCTTATTTTTTTTGAGACATTACATTCTTTATGAAATACACGTTCGACCTTGTTGTCTCTCTGGTTTATGTGCCGATTTCTCCTCCTAAGTAATTGTTACGCTCTAAAGCGACGTCATGGGAGGATCAACTGTGAGGTATGAACTGGAAAATATGGATGCATAGTTGCTACATCCAAATGTTTACCAAATATTTTTGCAAGCTGGATGGATTTCTTATTTTAAGAAGGTACAATGGATTAATGAAGCAAAGGTATTGGAGTTCAGTCAGAATATCATAGAAGGGTATTCAATGGAAAATGGGGTGAGGATTCTAGTGATAGAAGAAAGCATGGTTGCTGTGATAGGGTTGCCGACAATAGGAGAAATATGGTTTAACAAAAAATCACACCTTCCTGACGCACAAAAGGTTTTTATCATGGATAATGAGCAATTACAGACCAAGGGCCAAGGTGCAGATGTAAGTTCCTTACCAGAACCATGGGGAAAAGTGTCAGAATTTGTAAAAAGGTACATTACATGCGAAGGAATATACTAAGTAGTTTGTTTTTCTGATTTTATACTACTGTCACATTTGATACATCAGAAGCTAATAAACATCCCTTATTACCTTCTTCATTCCTTACATAATATGGCTCACTTTTTCAAGAGATCGAAGCATCCCATGAATTGTCTTTCCAATCACAGACTGATAGCGTTGTTGATTCGTAATGGAATGGGAATTTCTAATGTCCCATTACCTGAAGTGGAAGAACAACAAAATTCTATGCCTGATGTTATGTCCGACCCTGAGTAGCCAATTCCTGAGCCCTTGGCTGCACCAACAGTTAAAACATCCACTGTAACTGCCCGTAAGTTGACTCCAAGAGGGAAACACAAAACCAGAAACAACTTTAACACTACTCCGAAAAGTGTTGATAGAGTTCAACCAGAACAACTTAACCCTATGCCTGTGGTTGTGCTTGAGCCAATAGTTGACAACAAAATCCCTAGACAAATCATGAGCCTCATCCCTCGGCTACAACAACTGTTGTTGAAGAACTCCCTCCTACTCCTAAATCTCAGAAGAGGAAACTCCCTACTTCTGTCTTTGCATTTCCTAGGAAGAGAATTAGGTCAGTGAGGTCTCCTACAACAACAGTTACAACCCCCACTGTAACAGCCAGAACATTGACTTCATCTCCTATTGAAACAAAAATAACTCAAAACCCACCAATTTTTGCAACAGCCATTGAATCCCCTACTGTCACTTCCAGTGAATCGTCTCGTAAAATAAAACATCAAACTAGAAGCAAATATCATAGATGCATCGACAGAGTTGCACCAGAAGCAACTCAAAACCCTCATATTACTGCAACAGTGGTTCAAACCCCTACTATCACTTCCATTGAAGTGTCTCAGAAAAGAAAATATCAAACTAGAAGAAAATCTCAGAGAGGCATCGACAGATTTGCACCAGACGTTGCCACAGAGTGTCCTGATTTTTTTGATACGTAGACCCTACCATATTTTATGGAGGTACGTATTCTGAGTTTTACCTTGTATAAGGAATTTCAAGAAACCATTTTCTCATTGCAAGTTGAATGTACATGAATTACAACAGAATCATCGGCTCCGCTTGATGATTCTATGCATCAATCGTTGAGTGATGATGTACAGATTATATCAGACCCCAACATCCCAGAACCTTCTCCTTGTGTGGTTGTTGAAGAACGCCCTCCTTCTCCTTGCCTGGTTGTTGAAGAGTACCCTCCTTCTCCTAAAGAAAAGAAAAGGAAATCCCATGTTTTTCATCTCTACATTACCAAGGAGGAGAACTAGGTTAGCAAGGTCTATTGAAGCAGCAGTTGGATGGAAGAATATAGAACAGACATTACCCATTCTTCGGCCATTATCCTCGGTTGTTAAAGAAGTGACTATTACACCAGCACCAGTCCCTTCCAACAACATGACTATGACACAAGAACTAGCCTCTTCCTAGAAATTAGTTGTTACACAAGAACCAACTGCCTAGGAAGATATTGTCCCACAAGAACCAGTCATGCCAGAATCGATTGTTACACAAGAACCAACTCTCGTCAGTGTATCTTCCACACAATAAACAGTTACACAAAATAGTGAGGATGTGCCACTTGCTCAGCTATTTGCTCAAAATGAGAGGAAGATAAAGGATACAAAAAATTTCAGGATTACTTAACTAAGGAAGGAAAATGAAAGCCTCAAAGCTGAGTTGGACTCCCTAAAGAAGGAATTGTAGGTTGCTCGACAGAAAAACCCAGAGGGGATAACTTTGGACATATTAGCATTGAAAAAAGTTATTATGGACCAAAATAAAGAGTTGGTGTGCTATGAATGTGGTAATATTTATTTTCAGGTAGGGTATAAAATAGTGAAAGTACCAATCACTGGTCATGCTAAAGAACTAACCAATCTCTCAGTCAAGACAGAATATGACCTTACTATTCCACAAGAACCAGTAAGGTAGAGGAGATCTCAATGAAATAGAGTAGTTGTTGGTTTACCATCATCTTTTACACAAGAACCTCTATTACACACTCAAATTGATTATGTTCTTGAATACAAAGTAACACAAAAATATTTTTGAAACAACATATGTTGGGGGTACACACAGGTTTTTCCCATACTGGTACTTAGCGATTTTTCTTAGCAATTTTTCATTGGAGGAGTCACTTCCCTGACTTAGATTCAGAGTAAGTCTTGAATGTGGGTTGCATGAGGACATGCAATTTCTTCAGTTGGGGGGCATGTTAGGACCCATAAATGTCCCTTTTTCACTATATCATTTCCTCATTCAACCTTATCATTTCTATGCTAAATGCCTAATATCATGTTTTCTAAGACCCTTTTTCCCAAGGTATGAAGCATTGATCTTGCTTTTATATTCTTATTTACTTAACATGTTTGATTGGTATCATTTCTCATATTTTACCCATGAATGTTCATTTAATGATCAAAATGTGTAGAACAATCAAGTCTTGAAGAAAGATCGATGTTGTTACACCGAGTGTTACAGTTGTGCACCAAATTTGCATGTTGTTACAGGACTACAACAACTACACACCTTTTTTGGAAGTTGTTACACCTACTGCAATAGATGTCCACCGATCCTGGAAGCTAGTATATCATTCAAATCTGAATCATGAAGATCGATCCTCAATGATGTTACACATTTTGGCTCATGCTGGTGATCATAATCATTTCCAGATTTTTTAATGATGACAGATCCTCTATATCATACGAACAACTTGAGAATCTCTGATTCTCAAGGTTGTTCTGAGTCCATTTCAACTGAATGACTCTGTCTTTAAATAGCAGATCTTTTGTAATCATTGGTACCAAATATTAGTTTTGAACAGAGATTGAAGTGAAGCATATTGTCTATGAACATTTTTGCGAGTTAATAAAGAAGTGAATTGAGTTTCTTTAACCTACTGTAATATTTTCGAGTGGATTCAGTGAGAAGTAAAGGGCCCACCTTCCTCACAGACTCCCCTCTATTTTGAGTTTTAGATTCACTACTTTGATTTGCGTGATTTATCTATTTATCATTTCTAGAATACATTTGTTGTTACAGTTCAGTCCCTTTCTGTTAAATGGGCATCAGTGTGTCTCATGAGAGTTAGAATCAATTGTTGAATGCTACTGGAGAATTGCTTTGAGAGTTAATTCCTTTTTTTCACTAGATTAAAACTCTGTTTTGAAGCAAAAGTAAATAGAAGTGTGAATTTCCCTTTCTGCAATTAAGTAGACTTCCTTTCGACAATTAGCACATGATTTCCTTCTGCAAAAGTAAAATATAAAATTAGAATAGATTAGATAATCCAATATTCTTATACACTCATCAAATTAGATTTCAACTATGCAAGTGTGATTTCACTTTTGCAACAGTAGATTAGAATTCCAGCTGTGTCAGCAACTTGTGTTAGTGTTTAACTTTTCAATTTTGTTTCTTTTAGTTTACCTTACTGCAATTTGATTAGTGTTGCTTTCATAATCTAACATAGACTATGCACAATTATCTTACAATAACAAAACTTCCCTGGGTTTGACAATTTATATTGAACACCTTAATTATCTATTTATTTAGACAATTAAAGTGCCCAACAAGAGTGTCCCAAGATTAGGGTAACAACTCTTCCTAAAAATACACAAAGGCTGAACCGATTAAAAAAACCTAATGTTGGACCATGAAACAGGTCCTCTTTTGCACCTTCAACCCGTGGAATGCGCTGCATCCTTGACCGCATCATCTTTCCAAAATGCATTTATTGTTCCTGTAAGATTTCAGAGATTAGTGATCTTCTTTGGTAAACCCCCAACCAATATCTAACGTTTTTGAACTAACACACAAAATGACATAATAGAGGTGCATTATTACCCTTGTGGGTACACACAATAGCTCAAGGAATATAGAAATGGAGGTAAATAAGGATAGAAAAAGGTGGTAGAAAACAAGCAATTCCATGGGCCAACATCAAGTACGACCTTACTTGAGATGAATTTTCCATATTTAGGGATAACCACCACTACCTTGGTCTTTGTCTCAAGATACCAATTTGTTGGGCATATTTCATAACATATAGTTGTGCAATCATCTATGTGGCTTCAATATCTCTTTGTAAAGCCTCCTGAGTTTTCTTGAACAACCTGCATTCTTTAAAACCCTAATTTGGAAATGCACACTCAAATTAACAAAACATATTGATATTCCAACTCTTCCATGGTCTTGGGTTTCTTTCCCTTGTCATATATAATGCCTATACATGGAACTATTGTGATTAGCATGGATCCAACTTTGAAGACTTGTTGATTCATTCCAAGGCATCTTAATTGGCATAGTTCCAATCATACCTTCAACAATTCAACCCTACAACCTCAAAGGAGTTTTCATCACAACTAGAGAAAGAGAGATTTTGTGTACCTGGCATGGGTCTCATGGCCTTGATCATTGCTTACATAGGAAAATAAGGGCCATAGTACCTAATATAATCTTCTAGGATCATAATTCATTATTGAAACCTCAAACCATCACATAAACTCTCTATCATTCTTGACATAGGAAAATAAGGGCCATAGTACCTAAGCTAATCTTCTAGGATCATAAATCATTAATGAAACCTCAAACCATCACATAAACTCTCTAGATAGAATCTTTATCCTATGAATGAGATATTAGCATCCTTAGAAATTTTTAGGCATAAGGGATGGATCTCAAGACCTTAACCATGGTCATGCGAGAAAATAAAGGGTATTAGTACCTAAATGAATCTTTTAAGGCTCGTGGTCCATGAATGAGTCCTTGAATCGCAACACAAGCCATTTAGAGGGGATATTTGGTTTGTTCTTCAAATACGGGTGCGATATGGAGGTTTTGTGCACCAAGTAGGAGTTTTACAAAAGGTGTGGTCATGGGGATTATTGACAAGGACCATTTTAGAATGTATTCACAAGTTTTCTTTAAATCATTCCTAAGACAATAGGGGTCCTCTCAATTTTAGTAGGTGAAATATTTTTTTTCCATGACATCTTATTAAATTATCACTAAATATTTGCTATTTTAACTTAATCATTCTTATATCAGTTGAAGATACATAATTACGGATGTATCAAAAGATGTATTCATGACAATAGTTAAGTTTGAGAATGGACTATGCTCAAGAAACCACTCAACATACCTTGTTTATCAAGATTAAATTTTATGAAGTTTATGAAAGCATTGAATGGATTTTTATTGAAGGAATGCTAATCAAGTTTGTATTTGGCCATTAGTTTTAAAATGCAATAGGAATAATTAACAATGTTTTGATTTCGATTGATTTTGATTATGTGCTAGAAATAAATTGGACTCATACATGTTGCATACCTTTACACTTTCTAGGTACAATCTTAAGAGATAAAAATAATAGTAAGACAATAATAATGATACTAAAATTAAGGTTAGAAATGGTTAATAATAATTTTAATTCAAAGGCACCCGGATGGGGTGATGGGGCCAGCCATCTGGCGCACAGAGGAGACGAGGGGAAGCCAACAGTGCACGGAGCCATGTGCCCGGCTCATGCCCACTGCTGTCGATGCCCCCATGCATTAAATTGGCATTACATTGATGGGAGGGGCATTCAATCGAGATCCCTCGACCGCCTTATAACAGAGTGCAATGACGCAGGTTGTTTGTTTTTTCGCCCGACAGCTCGGGTCCGGTTTGGCTGGTTCGTTCATGGTGCTTTTACCCTTCCGGTCACTCCTCGCCCTCAACCTTGGTTCCGCAGACCTCATCCACCCACCTGGCTTTACCATGCCATGCCAATGACTTCGGCCACGCCGGGGTTCTCCTTGGCACCCTCGGCGGCCTCGCGCTTCAATTTCACCCGCTGGTTCACCTCCAACTTCTTCTTCGTCGTTCCGAGCACCTGGGACAAACACCCACACTCCCCCCACCGAGCACACTCTATCCTTCGATTTCCTGGCCATCATTAACACCATCCTGAACCCTTCGTGGCATCACTTTCTCGCCCCCTCCACCTCCAAGTACTCCTCTCCTCCTCCGGTGCGGGGTTTGGCCTCAGCCAAATCACCCACTGGGATGCCTGCCCATGGGCGACCAGAGCATAAAGAGAAGCCACTTTCCTCCAACCCGTCACACGAAAACCTCACCATATTGTATGACTTGGTCTTCGAACTCTGTCAAGGAGTGGAGGACCTTCAGTTTCGGGTGTAGCAGATGGACGCGCGACTGACAATCCTCCTTCAGCTTCTTTCTACCTACCACGAAGCTCCTCCCGTAGTGTCAGACGAAGCACCTTCTACTGCAAGTGAGCACGAGAGTGGCAGGCACGAGGAACCGGGTCGGCAAGAGTCCAAGCAAGAATTCACGGCTACAGACAGGCAGGAGCAACCATTGACGAGCAATGCTGAGGCTGTGAAAGGAATGGTTCAGCAGGAGGCCAAGGAGGCCAAGGAGACGGCAGGCATCAGTCTACAGGTGTATACCGAGACGACATATGCTGAGACAGCTGCTGACGAGGACGCGTGCAATGCCATGCAGTGGGCAACCAGCGGGACACCTTTTGTAGAGGAGTCGTGGCCAGGCCTTCTGCGCGAGTATGTGCCAGATTATACTCCACTTGTCTAACCCCTATAGGGGGTTGTTTCTCTTTTTTAGATTTTACTCTAGTTGCTAAATTGTTTGTTTACTCTAAGACTGATAGGAACTCTGGTGCTAGAACTGCCCGGTTGGCTGAACTGGTTTCTCCTTCTGGAGCAGTTCAGTAATTACAACTGGGTGAATTTCAGTTTTTTGTACTTTGTTTGGCTCTTGGAAGGCTTCTATATATAAAATTACTTACTTACAAAAAAAAAAAAAATTAATTCAAAGGGATCCATGCAGAATAATTAAAGTAAAAATAAATAAAGTTAACTATCGAAAAATGTATAATTTTGTCCACAAATATATGTAAAGTAAAACGGAGAAGGGGAAGAAAAGAAACAAGGAAATGACATCAAGTGAGGAAAGAAACCAACAAACTATAGAGGAATCAATATGAGAAGGAAAAAAAGAGGGTACAAATGAATAAATTTGAATGAAGGAAAGAGGGTGAGGAAGGCTAAATAGGGAGTAAAAATGTAAAAAGAAAATAACTTCTCAATTTCAATAGCTTCTCTAATGATCCTAGTCAAATAGTGTTTAGTTTCAGCTAATATTTTAGTTTGGTCAAAACATATGAGGTGCTTGGTGTTGTTGGAATGCTCAACGATAATATGTTTTGAAGTGTGATTGTGGTTTGTATGGGCTTAAAAATTTACACATAGAAAAACTAAATGTTTGTAAATTATAATTGGGAGAATCTATAGATAAGACAAACTTTAAGTTTTTGAAAATTGTAATTAGATTTAATAACTTTTATTCAAATGTGGCAATGGTTTCTAGAAAATATCCAAAGGAAGATACCATATTGAAATCACTAGGATTTGACCTCTCTCTATATGAATATATTGCAAGGATGTTACTTCTTTTTTTGTAGCAAAAAAACTCTCCAAAGCTTCCCTTTTCTCGTGCTTAGAAACCACTAAATAACCTCTTGCAAAACTCTTTATTTTGGCCTTCTCCTAAATAAAAATTGATTCCAATGTTAGTTGGAATATCTATTGGAGGATAAAGGACATTAGAAATATTAATTGGGTTGATATTATGACTTAAGGGACTACATTATCTTGTTGCGTGGACGATTAGAGAATTTTTTAGCAATGTCACATGGACCATTTTTTTAAGCCTCAAATTAGGAAAAATGCCCATCTTTGGTCCAAGTGTATCCATTTTAGCTTGGAATGTGTATAGGTTTTTAACATATACACATAATCTCTCTTTTTATAATGGTCAGATAACCAATATTTAAGCCTTTCTTGATAAATCTATCTATCGAATGTGCACAGTTGTGAGGTCAAGAATTTTTATAGTCCAATAATTCAAAACTGGTTCCATTGGAATGATTTCATGATTTTGTACCATCATGAGTACGACATATTTTTCTAAGTTGTCTGTGTTAAGAGTTGTGCGTATTTTTCAACATTGTTGTGTTATACCAATTATTCAATAATGACAAGTTATTATTCAACCTCATCTTTAGGATATTGATATATAAATGGTCGTTATTGGTGATAGTCTACCTAGGACAATATATGAGTTATATAGATTTTAGAAAACCACTACTTTGTTTTTTGGGTCACCCACTTTGTTCTTTTGTTCTTTGGATTATTTGAAAAGTAAAAAATAACAGCATACTTGTCAACTAAAGAGTTTGACAAATGGGTAGAGTGAATGGGGCCAGCGTTGAAATTTCTTCCATCGACCCCGCACAGTAAGAAGTGAATGGGGCCAATGTTGAAATGTTTTCGATTTGTGCCCGTACGCATCGAAACTTGATATGGTTAGACCATATAGTTGCCTTGAAGGTATGGGAGGGTTTCAATACTTAAGGATGTTTGATGTCCCCAAATAATACTTAAGGAGGGTTTGATTGTTGAATTACCAAGTCGAGTTGATGTCGCAGAAGCTTCAATTCACCCACCAAAAATATCAACTTGCACTGATCCTGCATAGTAGTGAGCAGTGAATGGGGCCAACGTTGAAATTTCTACAAACCGTGTATGTATGCATCGAAATTTGACATGGTTAGACTAGACACATGCCTTGATGGTATGGGAGGGTTTC
Source organism: Picea mariana (assembly GCA_032191745.1). Taxonomy (NCBI): domain Eukaryota; kingdom Viridiplantae; phylum Streptophyta; class Pinopsida; order Pinales; family Pinaceae; genus Picea; species Picea mariana. The sequence continues at coordinate 35,255 of JASDQU010306648.1, forward strand.
AAGACTCAAGGATGTCTGATGTCCAGGCCACATAATCTTTGAGATCGTCCATGTTTGCAACAACGTTCAATATGTGCCTGTATGCATCGAAATTTGACATGGCTAGACTAGACACATGCCTTGACGATATGGGAGGGTTTCAAGACTCAAGGATGTATGATGTCCCCACATAATATTTGATATCATCCACATTTGCATCAATTTTCATCATGCTACACCTCTCATTGTCATCCCCTTCTATAGAATCGTTGTCGGAACTATCTTGAAATTTCACATGGAACTTCAAATACACCCATCAAAAATTTCTTCCACCGACACCACATAGTGAGAAGTGAATGGGGCCAATGTTGAAATTTTTTCGATCTGTGTCCGTATGCATCAAAATTTGGCATGGTTAGACTAGATAGTTTCCTTGAAGGTATGGGAGGGTTTCAATACTTAAGGATGTTTGATGTCCCCGCATAATACTTAAGGAGGGTTTGATTATTGAATTATCAATTCAATTTGATGTCGCAGAAGATTCAATTGTCATTGTTTCCATCTATAGAATCTTTGTTGGAACTCTCTTGAAATGTCATGGAACTTCCAATTCAACCACCACAAATGTCATGCACCGACCCCGCATAGTGAGCACTAGTGAATGGGGCCAACATTGAAATTTCTTCAAACTCTGCATGTATGTGTCAAAATTCAACATGGTTAGACTAGACACATGCCTTAACGATATCATAGGGTTTCAAGACTCAAGGATGTCTGATGTCCCAGCCACATAATCTTTGATATCGTCCATGTTT
>JASDQU010306648.1:40851-60082 GCA_032191745.1 Picea mariana
GGGTGAATTATATTCCCAAAAGATCCCCTTGGGTTTTGCAGTACTTCCTTGGTCCCGGAGTGAAACAAATTCTTCTTCTATCCCTAGGTTGTATTCCTCCCTTGTTTTCTTACTTGCTACCTCTTCTTCTTTGAATCATGACTCTATTGTTGAGGAGGGTTTAGGTTGATTTGCTGATTCCCCCCTGGATCTAAGATGATATCCTCCCCAACCAACCATTTGAGATGGTGTACTTGATCTAGTCCGAGATGGTTGGTCTGATTCTTCTTTTGCAATTATTTCCTGGATAAAAGTTTTTCTATGCTGATCTTTTCCCATTCCTCTTGGAGGTCTTCCTCCCCTGTAGTTTCTTCCTCTGCCTCGATCACTCATACGAATGGTGGAAATTAAAGCATTCAATTATCTACTTAATTTCTCAAGACCTGAGGCAGGGTATAAATTTCCCTCCTTAAGAAGAGAGAGTGGCCCCTAAAACAGAAAGAAGAAAGCAAAAAGAAAAAATATAAACCCTAAGAACATAAAAATGAAAATAACTTAAATTCCCAAGACTTGGAGCAGGAAAAGTAATACATTGCTCCCCAAGACAAGGGACTGATCCTATGATCAATATGGATCTAAGTTTTTTCCTTTGGCAGCCTCCCCCGCAATGGCGCCAAAATGTTGGTGTCCGATATATCGTCTAGATTTACTAATTAATACATTTAATTTGTCAACCCAGGGCCCTGAATGTTTTACAGGCTACCATGCATTGTATGTGCAGATTGTGCTTCTTTCAATACTGATCATGTAAGTAAACAATCATTGAAGTAAAATAAAGAACAAAAACTAGATTACTAGTGTTGAAACATAAATAACTGTAACATTCACATGAAGCAGGAAAACTGTAAATGAAGCAGAACACATAGATCTAACAGATTCCACACAAAACCACAAAAAGACTATATCATAAGCTGACAACACCTGACAAGAAGAGTGGGACCAACTCCCCGATCAGGGCTGCGGTAAACTAACTGCCACAAAAACTCAAAAACTCAGAAGAAACTCGATTTTCATTAAATAAAACCGGATTACATAGGTTGCAGTCTTGATGTGGGACAATTCTTAGCTAACCGACTAACTAGCTAATCTCTTCTCTATCTCTGTTCGGCCTTTTATACAATTTGTGGAGCACGGAGTTGTTAGGACCTAGAAATGCCCCTTTTTCACTATATCATTTCCTCATTCAACCTTATCATTTCTATGCTAAATGCCTAATATCATGTTTGCTAAGACCCTTTTTCCCAAGGTATGAATCGTTGATCTTGATTTTATATTCTTATTTACTTAACATGTTTGATTGGTAGCATTTATCATATTTTACCCATGAATGTTCAACTAATGATCAAAGTGTGTAGAACAGCGAAGTCTTGAAGAAAGATCGTTGATGTTACATCGGTTGTTACAGTTGTGAGCCAACTCTGCATGTTGTTACACGACTACAACAATTGCGTACCTTTTTTGTAAGCTGTTACACCTACTACAACAGATGTCCACCAATACTGGAAGCTGGTATATCATTCAAATCTGAATCATGAAGACTGATCCTCAATGTTGTTACACATTTTGGATCACACTAGTGATCAGAATTATTTCCATATTTTTTAATGATGACAGATCCTCTATATCATACGAAAATCTTGAGAATCTCCGATTCTCTAGGATGTTCTAAGTACGTTTCAATTGAATGACTCTGTCTTTAAATAGCAGAGCTTTTGTAATCATTGGTATCAAAGATTAGCTGTGAACAGAGATTGAAGTGAAGCATATTGTCTCTGAACATTTTTGTGAGTTAATAAAGAAGTGTATTGAGTTTATTTAACCTGTTGTAATATTTTCGAGTGGATTCAGTGAGAAGGAAAGGGCCCACCTTCCTCACAGACTCCCCTCTGTTTTGAGTTTTAGATTCACTGCTTTGATTTGTATGATTTATCTATTTAGCATTTCTAGAATACATTTGTTGTTATAGTTCAGTCCCTTTATGTTAAATTTGCATCAATGTGTCTCATGAGAGTTAGAATCAATTGTTGAATACTTTTGGAGAATTTCTATGAGAGTTAATTCCATTTATGCACTAGATTAAAACTATGTTTTCAAGAAAAAGTAAATAGAAGTGTGAATTTCCCTTTTTGCAATTAAGTAGACTTCCTTTTGGCAATTAGCACAGAATTTCCTTCTGCAAAACTAAAATAGAAAATTAGAATAGATTAGATAATCCAGGATTCTTATACACTCGTCAAATTAGATTTCAATTATGCAAGTGTGATTTAAATTCTTCAACAGTAGATTAGAAATCCAGTTGTGTCAACAACTTGTGTTAGTGTTCATATTTTCAATTTTGTTTCTTTTAGTTTACCTTACTACAATATGATTAGTGTTGCTTTCATAATATAGCATAGACTGTGCACAATTATCTTACAATAACAAAACTTCCTTGGGTTTGACAATTTATATTGAACCCCTTAATTATCTATTTATTTAGATAATTAAAGTGCCCAACATTTTGCTGTTGTTGCCGGGCAAGATAATTAGAGATTCTTGTAAGCACATTAGTTTTCTTTTTCTTAGGAATGAATAGTCTACATGAATCAAGGAACAAGAGGATGTATCCCCAAAAATACTAATCCCAAAAGTACCAGAGGACGTCGTGGAAGGAATCCTTCACTGGTAAGGCAAACCTTTGTTGATGAGATTATAGCTAGAGCAGATTCTTCTTCGGGATCTATCTTTCACCCTTCAAATCCTCCAAGAAGACATATTAATCAGTCATCAGAACCACCCCATTTTGAAACATCATTTTCATTAGGGGCTGAAGATGAAGATTTGTCACCAACAAGTCAACTCGCAACACTGGAGAATAATGAAGATCAAGGAAGTGTAGCTCGGAACAAGGAAAATCCAAAAGAAGTTGTTTATCAGATCAATGGACAGATAGTCACTAAAGAGGAGTGGGACTCTTTCCGTATTGAGTGGAGAGAAAGAGCACATATGGAAAATCAAGGAGATAATGAAGAAGAGTTCCAGCGTGAGAATCCATTGAACAATGAAGATAAGGCAAATGATTAAAATACTATCTCTACCCTGGTCTTTCCTATTTTTTATATTCCCACACAGGGGATGGCTCATATGAAGAACATACCTCTCTCAGCCTTGCCAAATTTCCATGGATTATCTACTGAGGATCCAGATGAGTTTCTATTTGAATTTGATATTTTATGTAGAAGATATGACTACACTACCACTGTGCAGAAGCTTAAATTGTTTCTAGCTACCTTGAAGGGTAACACATTAACATGTTTCATGAGCCTTGGAGGAGAGAATATTTCAACATGGGGACAAATGATGCAGCCTTTCCTGAACAAATACTAAGACTGTTTTCGAATGAGGGAATGAAGAGAGGAATTGTTCAATATGTCTTAGAAGGAGGATGATACCCTTGAAGATTTTGTGGAGCGACTCTAGTATAATCTACAAAGGTATGGACATCTAGATGTAAGTAAGGACATTCTAAAAACTATTTTTCTAAAAGGAGTTAGAGATGATTGTTTAGACATGATGAATATTCTTGGCAAGGGAGATATATCTAAGGAATCCTATGAAAAGATTGTAAATATTTGTAAGAGATGCTTTTGAGGATCTACAAGGAATAAGCCAGCTACCAAGGATACGACTTTTTCAAGGGTACAAAAATCAACCAATGGAGGGGCAACAAGATCAGAAATAGGAAATCTGTTAGAAAGTTTCAAAACATAAATGATTAACTCTTTTGCTTCACAAATTGATACTCTGCATATCAAACAGAAACAAGCCGAATCAGATCGGGCATTGTCCATTTTTTTTTTGAAATGTAGAGACAAACATCCACCAAGGGAGTGCCCACTGAGTAGTGTCCAGGTATGTCTTATTTGTGAATTAGATCATGCCACTGAAAAATGTCCCTCCTTACCAGGTGTAAAAGAATCAATGAAGGAAACTAATGAGGAAGCAGAGGATATCTATCTAATAACACAGAGAAGACAATGGCAGCCAAGAGGTCAAGGTACAAACCCTCAATTCTCTCCTGCAACACTTAATTATTGGAATAATGTGAATAATCAGCTTCAATATGGTTAGATGAATTCCCCCCCTGCAAATCCAATGCCACCTCCTTATCAGGATCCCAATGCATGGGTACCTATGCCCCAACAACAGAATCATCTTGGGCAATGAAACCCAGATTGGAAAGGCCCTCAACAAAAACCTACTTATCAAAACCCTCACCAACAGAACCCCTATCAACAACAGTTCCAACCCCAGTACCAGTAACAACAACTGTAGTTACCTCCCAATTCCCCATAGAAAAATTCTCCCTTGCAACCTCAGATGCATATGAAACTTAACCCAAATCCAAATAATAAGGCCATTCAGAATATTTATATACATAATGTGCCATCTCTGTCTATTACCCCTATGCCTTGTGATGAGATAAAATTAAGATCAGGGAGAATAGTCGAGCCAATAATTGAAGATGCTCCATATTTAGAATAAGACAAGGAATCGGGGGAAAAACCATATAATAATACAGAAGAAACTGACGAACCCATCATAGAATTAGCAGACCCCCCATTCCCTGAAAGACTGGAAATTACAAAAAATGTGGAATTACAATCCTTTAATCTCTTAGGAGAATTGAAAAATCTACATGTTAACATTCCACTATTGCAAGTGATTAGGGATGTCTCTATTTATGCGAAGACTGTGAGAGACCTCTGTATCAAAAAACCTGGAAGGAAACCTAGGGACCCCCTCACAGTACACATAGTGGGAGAATTGTCTGAACTGATGTTAGACAAAACCCTGCCTATTAAATATGGCGACCCAGGAAACCCTACAGTCACTGTCAAAATTGGGCAGACATTTATTCCCCATGTGTTAGTTGATTTAGGGGCAACAATTAACATTATTCCAATAGATACAACACAATTGCTACAACTCAGAACATAAGTCCGACCTACTACTACTGTTTTAGAATTATCTGATCATTCTACTATCCGACCAGAAGGAGTAATCGATGATCTAGTTATTTCAGTTGATTCATGGGATAATCCTGCTAATTTTGTCATATTGCAACCTAAAACCCATCTGGGGGGGGGCACCCTCTAATTCTAGGGAGACCATGGTTAGATATAGTTGATGCCTTCATTGGTTGTAGATTTGGTTCAATGACCATCTCTGATGGTTATGATACCAAGAAACTTACCCTTTATCCACATACTACACCCAGTGTGGAACCCAAAAATTCTTTATGGATGGACATTGAGGATGAAAGCACTCTGCCTATGTTAACCATAGGAAGAGCCCTAAATTTCAAAGACGAGACATAGGATGAGATAATTAATATATTTATAAGTGACCCCTCTGTTGTTACACTAAACAAGTACCACCAATTGAGTCAAATATTCGACCCTACTACCTAGGAAGGAGTGAGCCCAAAGATGTTCTCTGAAAATGCTGTAAATCAAGTTAATTCAGCTATAAGAACAGATGCTGAAACAACTAAATTATTTCATAAAGTTAGTTCTAAGAGCATCATTGTAGAAATCAAACCTGGAAAAACCTTGAACATAAATCTCGATTTATCTTCTGTTGAAACTCGCCATTTGATGAAGTTATTGATTGAACATAAAGAAGCATTTGCCTGGGATTACATGGATATGTAAGGAATTTCCTCTGAAATATGCACCCACCATATATACATTAAATAAGATTGTTGACCCATTTGCCAACCCCAAAGGAGAATGAACCCTAATCTTAAAGAGATTGTTAAGGAAGAACTCCAGAAACTTCTAAATGTCTGATTCATCTACCCTATATCAGACAACGAGTGGGTTTCATCGTTGGTTATTGTGCCTAGAAAAAATGGTAAATGGAGAGTGTTTGTGGACTATAGAGCCATGAAGAAGGCCACGCAGAAGGATCATTTCCCTCTGTCATTCATTGATCAGGTTCTAGACAACCTATCTGGGAAAATGTTTTTCTCTTTCCTATATGGATTTAGTGGCTATAACTAGATAAATATTGCTCCACATGACCAAGATAAGACCACCTTTACCATCCCTTGGGGAACATTTTCCTACAATGTTCTCCCATTTGGTTTGTGTAATGCACCAACCACTTTCCATAGATATGTAATTGGTATTTTCTCCGATATGGTGAATGATTGTATAAAAATATTCATGGATGAATTTACACCTTATGGTACTGTTTTCGATGAAGCTTTATCTAATCTAGAAAAAGTACTCAAAAGATGCATACAGTCTCATATTTCTCTCAGTACATAAAAGTGTCATATGATGATGAGCGACGGTGTGGTGTTGGGACACTTCATTTCTTATGCAGGAATTTAGGTAGACCCAACCAAAATCCAGGTAATTTTGGACATTCCAACTCCATCAAATCAAAAGGAGGTAAGAATCTTTTTAGGGCTTGCTGGATATTACAAGAGATTCATTAAAAAAAATTCCAAACTTGCCTCTCCTTTATTTTCTTTATTAACAAAAGATGTTGAATTTAGTTGGACTGACAAGTGAAAATTGTCTTTTGCAGATCTGAAACAAAAATTGTCCACATCTCCCATTTTGAGAGGGCCCAATTGGGCTTTGCCATTTCACATTTCTTCAGATTCCTCTGATACTACAATTGGTGTAGTGCTAGGACAACAGGAGGACAAAGATCCCTATGCTATCTACTATATCAGCAAAAACTTGGCTCCTGCTGAGTTAAATTATACAGTTACAGAAAGAGAATTCTTGGCAGTAGTTTATGTGATCAATAAATTCAGGCATTATATCACTGGTTATTCTACTTTTATTCATACTGATCATTCAACAATTAAATATTTAATTAATAAACCTATTACTAATGCCCGAGTAACAATATGGTTGTTACTACTACAAGAATTTGATATCACGATAGTTGATAGACCAGGAAAAGAAAATGTGGTTGTTGATTTTCTCTCAAGATTGAATATAAATAATGATAATTCACCTGTAGATGATTCCTTTCTAGATGAACATTTGTTTGCAGTGTCTTCTCACTCACCTTGGTATGCATACATTGCTAATTATTTGGTTGCAAGGAAGGTACCTCCACATCTATCTCCCCAAGAAAGAAGGAAGATAATTCAGAAGAGTACTCAGTATAGTTGGATAGGGGGATACCTTTTCTACACAGGCCTGGATCAAGAAATCAGAAGATGTGTGATAGATGATGAAGTTTATGATCTTATTAAAGCTTGCCATGATAGCCCTTGTGGGGGTCATTTTTCTGATAAAAGGACTAGGCATAAAATTTTGAGGATGGGTTATTTCTGGTCCACAATATTTCAAGATGCAAGGAAGTATGCCCAAGCCTGTGATAGTTGCCAGTGAATGGGTCAGCCAAATCATAAGGATGAGATGCCTCTCCAACCTCAAGTGGTTTTGGAGCCTTTTGAGAGATGGGCCATGGATTTTGTAGGGCCCATTAACCCACCTTCTAATAAGAAAGTCTATATATTGATCTGCATAGATTACATGACCAAGTGGGTAGAGGAAAAAACACTCATCAGGGCTTCAGAAGAAGTTGTTTTAGCATTTTTGTTTGAAGATATCTTTGTTAGGTTTGGAGTTCCTAGAGAATTAGTAACTGATGGGGGACCACCTTTCACATAACATAAGTTTGAATCCCTACTCAGTAAATATCATGTTTTGCATAGAACAAATTCTCCATACCATCTCCAAGGTAATGGGCGGGTGGAAAGTACAAACAAAGTAATAGAATCTATTCTTACTAAAATAGTGAGGGAACACAGTCGAGATTGGTATGATAGATTGCATGAAGCTCTATGGGATTATCGAACCACTTGGAGGAACACAACTAGTTTTTCTCCTTATGAACTGGTATATGGGAAGAGCCCTATTTTTCCCCATTGAATTTAATATCAAAACCATAAGAACTGCATCAGAAGTCAATATAGACTTAACTGTAGCACAAAAGGATAGACTACAACAGCTAAATGATATGGATGAGAATCATTTGGACGTTATTCATCAAACCATAGTAATTCAACAACAAAGAACCAAGGGGCATGACCAAGTCATCAAGAAGAAATTATTCAAAAAGGGAGATTGGGTTTTGTTGTATGATTTGCAGTTTAAATAATTTCAGGGTAATATGCGTACAATATGGTTCAGACCTTACGAGGTAGACACTATTTTTCCCAATGGGGCAGTCAGGTTAATCACTATTGATGGATCCAATACACAGTTACTTACAAATGGTCATCACTTGCGCCTGTATCAGCGTCCACTTTCCAAAGCCGAGCTTAAATCCAGATGTACAACTGATACATATTATCACTTTTTATAGGGAAAGGAGCTTACTCCTTCCCTTTCTAAACCTTAGAAATTTTCGCTTTTCAATAAAATCTTGTATATAAATAAACTCTGCAAATTTGAATTTTTTTGTTTCTGCTTAAATTTTTTATATTTTTCTAATAAATTCAACCAAAGGGTATTAGGCAGTTACTTGTGTGCAGATAGATCAATGAACAACATGGTAGATTACAATGAAAGGAGCCAAAGGATTGGTTTTTGAAGTTTGAAAAAACTTCCTAAAAATTAAGGGATTATGTGTTCGTTGGGTTACATGTTGTTACATCATGGTCACTTTACATGTCGTTACACTCTTTTCCAATAAATTGGCTGATTTACATGCTGTTACACATTTTTCCTAACAATTTGGTCGATTTACATGCTTCTACACCTAATTCCACCAGTTCGGCCAAAAATACATGTTGACACACCTACCGATGTTATTTCTTTTCGCTATTTTGCATATCAATTCACCCATTTTTCGCATTTCTTCCATTTTTCCATGCTGAAACATTGTTGTTCTATCACTTCTACTGCTATCTTTTCCACTCTCTCTATCAGAAAAGGCCACTTCATCATTACTTGACTCCACATCCATAGATTTCCAATTGATCAACCACAGAAAGGACTCCACCTATGCTCCACCTGTCATATCATCATTTCTCACATTCCAGAGCCATCTCTCATCATTACAGCTATTCCACATGGATCAAATGGTGGTTGAATAGTGCAGTTACTCCGATAGATTGGTTCATGCGGTAAGTTATGAGGTACATTACTAATCCTACATGTCGAAGTGATGTAGATATGGAATCAAGATTTAATTCTTACCTGACGGTTGTCCTAAAATCGTTAAACCAAGAGCCAATAGGATTAGTTGGGGGGGAACGAAAATCTACGCCGACCTAATAGTAAAATCCCTTTTTATATTCACCTCTGCCACCTTTCGAACATGCTTATTTTCACTGAGACATTACGTTCTTTATGAAATACACATTCGACCTTGTTGTGTCAGTTTCTCCTCCTAAGTAATTGTTACACTCTAAAGTGACATCATGGGAAGATCAACTGTGAGGTATGAACTGGAAAATATGGATGCATTGCTGCTACATCGAGATGTTTACCAAATATTTCTGCAGGCTGGCTGGATTTCTTATTTTAAGAAGGTACAAGGGTTTAATGAAGCAGAGGTATTGGAGTTCAGTCAGAATATCATAGAAGGGTATTCAATGGTAAATGGGGTGAGGATTCCAATGACAAAAGAAAGCATGTCTACTGTGATAGGGTTGTCGATCATAGTAAAATAATGGTTTAACAAAAAGTCACACCTTCCCGATGCACAAAAGGTTTTTATCGTGGATAATGAGCAAGTACAGACCAAGGTCTGAGGTGCAGATGTAAGTTCCTTACCAGAACCATGGGGAAAAGTGTTAGAATTTGTAAAAAGGTACATTACATGCGAAGGAATATACCAAGTAGTTTGTTTTTCTGATTTTATACTACTGTCACATTTGATACATCAGAAGCTAATAAACATCCCTTATTACCTTATTCATTCCTTACATAATATGGCTCACTTTTTCAAGAGATCGAAGCATCCCATGAATTGTCTTTCCAATCACAAACTGATAGCGTTGTTGATTCGTAACGGAATGGGAATTTCTAATGTCCCATTACTTGAAGTGGAAGAACAAAAAAATTCTATGCATGATGTTATGGCCAACCCCGAGTAGCCAATTCTTGAGCCCTCAGCTGCACCAATAGTTAAAACCCCCACTATAACTGCCCGTAAGTTGACTCCAAGAGGGAAACACAAAACTAGAAACAACTCTAACACTACTCTGAAAAGCGTCGACAGAGTTGAACCAGAAAAACTTAACCCTATGCCTGTAGTTGTGCTTGAGCCAATAGTTGACAACGAAATCCCTGGACCAAATCATGATCCTCAGCCCTCGACTGCAACAACTGTTATTGAAGAACTTCCCTACTACTCCTAAAGCTCAAAAGAGGAAACTCCCTACTTCTATCTTTTCATTTCCTAGGAAGAGAACTAGGTCAATGAGGTCTCCTACAACAACAGTTATAGCCCCTGCTGTAACAGCCATAACATTGACTTCATCTCTTGTTGAACCAAGAACAACTCAAAACCCACCAATTGTTGCAACAGTCATTGAATCCCCTACTGTCATTGCTAGTGAATCATCTCATAAAATAAAACGTCAAACTAGAATCAAATCTCAAAGAGGTATCGACAGAGTTGCACCAGAAGCAACTCAAAACCCTCATATCACTGCAACAGTCGTTCAAGCCCCTACTATCACTGCCACTGAAGCGTCTTAGAAAAGAAAACGTCAAACTAGAACAAAATCTCAAAGAGGCATGGACAGAGTTGCACCAGATGCTACCACAGAGTGTCCTAATTTTGTTGATACTCAGACCCTACCAGATTTTATGGAGGTACATATTCTGAGTTTTACTTTTTACAAGGAATTTCAAGAAACCATTTTCTCATTGCAGGTTGAATGTACATGAATTACAGCAGAATCATCGGCTCCACTTGATGATTCTATGCATCAATTGTCAAGTTACAATGTACAGATTATATCAGACCCCAACATCCTAGAAACTTCTCCTTGTGTGGTTGTTGAAGAATGCCCTCCTTCTCCTTGCCTGGTTGTTGAAGAGGGCCCTCCTTCTCCTAAAGAAAAGAAAAGGAAATCCCATGTTTTTGTCTCTACATTACCAAGGAGGAGAACTAGGTCAGCAAGGTTTATTGAAGCAGCAGTTGGATGGAAGAATATAGAACAGGCATTACCCATTCTTCGGCCATTATCCTCAGTTGTTAAAGAAGTGACTATTACACCAGCACCAGTCCCTTCCAACAACATGACTGTGACATAAGAACTAGCCTCTTCCCAAACTTAGTTGTTACACAAGAACCAACTACCCAGGAAGATATTGTCCCACAAGAACCAGTCATGCCAGAATCGGTTGTTACACAAGAACCAACTCTTGTCAGTGTATCTGCCACACAATAACCAGTTACACAAAATAGTGAGGATGTGCCACTTGGTTAGCTATTTGCTCAAAATGAGAGGAAGATAAAGGATACAGAAAATTCTAGGATTATTGAACTAAGGAAGGAAAATGAAAGCCTCAAAGAGGAGTTGGACTCCCTAAAGAAGGAATTGCAGGTTGCTCGACAGAAAAACCCAGAGGGGATAACTTTGGACATATTAGCATTGACAGAAGTTGTTATGGACCAAAATAAAGAGTTGGTGTGCTATGAATGTGGTAATATTTATTTTCAGGTAGGGTATAAAATAGTGAAAGTACCAGTCACTGGTCATGCTAAAGAACCGACCAATCTCTCAGTCAAGATAGAATATTACCTTACTGTTCCACAAGAACCAGTAAGGTAGAGGAGATCTCAACGAAATAGAGTAGTTGTTGGTTTACCATCATCTTTTACACAAGAACCTATGTTACACACTCAAATTGATTATTTTCTTGAAGACAAAGTAACACAAAAAGATTTTTGAAACAACATATGTTAGGGGTACACACAGGTTTTTCCCATACTGGTACTTAGCAATTTGTCTTAGCAATTTTGCACTAGAGGAGTCACTTCCCTGACTCAGATTCAGAGTAAGTCTTGAATGTGGGTTGCATGAGGACATGTAATTTCTTCAGTTGGGGGGCATGTTAGGAGCCAGAAATGTCCCTTTTTCACTATATCGTTTCCTCATTCAACCTTATCATTTCTATGCTAAATGCCTAATATCATATTTTCTAAGACCCTTTTCCCCAAGGTATGAAGCATTGATCTTGCTTTTATATTCTTATTTACTTAACATGTTTGATTGGTAGCATTTCTCATATTTTACCCATGAATGTTCAACTAATGATCAAAATGTGTAGAACAACCAAGTCTTGAAGAAAGATCGATGTTGTTACATCGAGTGTTACAGTTGTGCACCAAATATGCATGTTGTTACATGACTACAACAACTACACACATTTTTTGGAAGCTGTTGCACCTACTGCAACAGATGTCCACCGATTCTAGAAGCTGGTATATCATTCAAATCCGAATCATGAAGACCGATCCTCAATTCTGTTACACATTTTGGCTCACGCTGGTGATCATAATCATTTCCATATTTTTCAATGATGACAGATCCTCTATATCATACGAACAACTTGATAATATCTTATTCTCAAGGTTGTTCTAAGTCTGTTTCAACTGAATGACTCTGTCTTTAAATAGTAGAGCTTTTGTAATCATTGGTACCGAATATTAGCTATGAACAGAGATTGAAGTGAAGCATATTGTATCTGAACATTTTTGCAAGTTAATAAAGAAGTGAATTGAGTTTCTTTAACCTACTGTAATATTTTCGAGTGGATTCAGTGAGAAGGAAATGGCCCACCTTCCTCACAGACTCCCCTCTATTTTGAGTTTTAGATTCACTGCTTTGATTTGCGTGATTTATCTATTTATCATTTCTAGAATAAATTTGTTGTTACAGTTTAGTCCCTTTCTGTTAAATGGGCATCAGTGTGTCTCATGAGAGTTAGAATCAATTGTTGAATACTGTTGGAGAATTGCTTTGAGAGTTAATTCCTTTTCTGCACTAGATTAAAACTATGTTTTCAAGCAAAAGTAAATAGAAGTGTGAATTTCCCTTTTCGCAATTAAGTAGACTTCCTTTTGACAATTAGCACATAATTTCCTTCTCCAAAAGTAAAATAGAAAATTAGAATAGATTAGATAATCTAGTATTCTTATACACTCATCAAATTAGATTTCAACTATGCAAGTGTGATTTCAATTCTACAATAGTAGATTAGAATTCCAGTTGTGTTAGCAACTTGTGTTAGTGTTCATCTTTTCAATTTTGTTTCTTTTAGTTTACCTTACTACAATTTGATTAGTGTTGCTTTCATAATCTAACATAGACTGTGCACAATTATCTTACAATAACAAAACTTCCCTGGGTTTGACAATTTATATTGAACACCTTAATTATCTATTTATTTAGACAATTAAAGTGCCCAACAAGAGTGTCCCAAGATTAGGGTAACAACTCTTCCTAAAAATACACAAAGGCTGAACCGATTAATAAAACCTAATGTTGGACCATGGAACAGGGCCCCTTTTGCACCTTCAACCCATGGAATGGGATGCATCCTTGACTGCATCATCTTTCCAGACTGCATTTGCTCTGTTCCTGTAAGATTTCAGAGATTAGTGATCTGCTTTGGTAAACCCCCAACCAATATCTAACGTTTTTGAACTAATACACACAATGACAAAATAGAGGTGCATCATTACCCTTGTGGGTACACACAATAGCTCAAGGAATATAGAAATGGAGGTAAATAAGGATAGAAAAGGGTGGTAGATGTTGGTCACTATAATTGCTTATTTAATCTAAACAATCAAGTGCTACATAAATTGTCAACCCAGGGAAGTCTATTTATTTCAAAGGTAACCACGCACTATATATGCTCAATTTCAAAAGCAACCTAGAGTTGTAGTAAAAACTATACTAATCACACTTGTCTTGAACAAACTGAAGTTCTAACTTGAATTACAGGAAAGCAACCTACCTATTGTAGAGCTCAAAGTTTAAAGGAATGATCAATTGAAGAATCTTGGATTACATTAAAATAACAGCAAGATACTGTAATAGGAAAGACCAACTATTCTGTAACTAGAGAACAGGACCCTATTCCCAAAGCAGGAATCTTCAGCACCTGTTTCCATTCATCACGCTTCATGAACTCATTGCTTAACTGAAATAATTGACATACACACTGAAGTTTGTTTATCTCTCAACAGAGGACAGGACCCTATTTCCCCAAGCAGGAAACTTCAGCACCTGTTTCTGATTAGCTAACTATTTCCAACAGAGAACAGGACCCTATTTCCTAAGCAGGAAACTTCAGCACCTGTTTCTGATTAGCTAACTATTTCTAACAGAGAACAGGACCCTATTTCCTAAGCAGGAAACTTCAGCACCTGTTTCTCATTAGCTAAATATTTCTAACAGAGAATAGGACCCTATTTCCTAATCAGAAAACTCCAGCACCTGTTTCTGATTAGCAGACTTTCATAAATTCATCAAATAAGATTGCTAACTAAAATGATTAACCCAAGCATGAATCACATGAAAACGATGTAACATTCAGTAAAACAAAGTTTTAGCAAGACAGAGTTCAATAAAGTAGTGTTTCAACAAAACGAAATTCAATAAAGTACTGTTTCAGCAAAACAGGATTTAATCAAGGCATAAATAGAAATCACTGTAACACACTACAAATCTAACGGGTGAATCTTGTGAAGAAGGTGGGCCCTCCCTTCTCACAAGATTCCCCTGAAATGGAGAGGTTAAAGAGAAATGCTCAGAATAGTCTTTTATTCATCTGTCAATGTATTACATTACAATCTGGAGTGAAAACGTCCCTCTCTGTAAATCCTTTCTTAATACCAAAACTAAACCCTTCGAATGGTGATTTCCTCTTATTTAAAGAGGAGGATCCCTTCGGCACAATTTAATCAACTAATTGCAGGTGTACATCTGCGTCCTATTCTTAGTCAGATCGACTTTCTAAACTGGAATAGGATATCCTAGTCTCCCGCAACAGGATGCTATTACAAGTGCTGAGTGAGATGTTGTTGTTGCGGCTGGAGTAACAACTTCTTTATTTGTCTCTTGTAACTGTTTTTTTATGCTATTTCAGCATCGCGAATCAAGGGCTGTTTCAGCCACGAGATTCACGTTTTGACTGTTTCAACACCTCTCAAGTGGCAGCGATGGTTGATGCTAATTCAAGGTGCGGCTGTTGTAGTCAATCTGTGTGGGTTGTTGTTTCAGCATCATTGACCATGGACTGTGTAACTGCTTCTGTGTTTCAGCATCGTTGATCATGGACTGTGTAACAGCTTCTTCTGTGTTTCAGCATCATTGACCACGGACTGTGTAACGACTTCTTCTATGTTTCAGCATCATTGACCACAGACTGTGTAACAGCTTCTTCTGTATGAGTTGTTGTTTCAGCCAGAGGGTTTTCATGCTTTAACTGTTTCAGCAACAGTCCTCAATGCTAATCTGCATTTCCAACTGTTTCGGCACTTATACATTTCTAATCAATGGTTAAGTACGAGAGTCATGTAAAATTATATGCAAAACAGATTAAACATATAGTAAAGAGAAGAGATGTTGTATACCTTTGGAAAGATAGGGTAAAGTGATAATATGAGTTTAAATGTGAATGAAACAAGAGTGTAATGATGGCAAAAAGTGTAGGCAAAAAGGTACATTGTGTGGTCCTAACAGTAGAAAACAAGCAATTCCATGGGCCAACATCAAGTACGACCTTATTTGAGATGAATTTTCCATAGTTAGGGATAACCACCACTACCTTGGTCTTTGTCTCAAGATACCAATTTGTTAGTCATATCTCATAACATATAGTTGTGGAATCATCTATGTGGCTTCAATATCTCTTTGTAAAGCCTCCTGAGTTTTCTTGAACAACCTGCATTCTTTAAAACCCTAATTTGGAAATGCACACTCAAATTAACAAAACATATTGATATTCCAACTCTTCCATGGTCTTGGGTTTCTTTCCCTTGTCATATATAATGCCTCTACATGGACCTATTGTGATTAGCATGGATCCAACTTTCAAGACTTGTTGATTCATCCCAAGGCATCTTAATTGGCATAGTTCCAATCACACCTTCAATAATTCAACCCTACAACCTCAAAGGAGTTTTCATCACAACTAAGGAAAGAGAGATTTTGTGTACCTGACATGGATCTCATGGCCTTGATCATTGTTGACATAGGAAAATAAGGGCCATAGTACCTAATATAATCTTCTAGGATCATAATTCATTAATGAAACCTCAAACCATCACATAAACTCTCTATCATTCTTGACATAGGAAAATAAGGGCCATAGTACCTAAGCTAATCTTCTAGGATCATAATTCATTAATGAAACCAAAACCCATCACATAAACTCTCTAGATAGAATATTTATCCTATGAATGAGATATTAGAATCCTTAGAAATTTTTAGGCATAAGGGATGGATCTGAAGACCTTAACCATGGTCATGGGAGAAAATAAAGGGTATTAGTACCTAAATGAATCTTTTAAGGCTCATGATCCATGAATGAGTCCTTGAATTGCAACACAAGCCATTTAGAGGGGATATTTGTTTTGTGCTTCAAATATGGGCGGGATTAGGAGGTTTTGTACACCAAGTAGGAGTTTTACAAAAAGTGTGGTCATGGGGATTATTGACAAGGACCATTTTAGAATGTATTAACAAGTTTTCTTTAAATCATTCCTAAGACAATAGGGGTCCTCTCAATTTTAGTAGGTGAAATCTTTTTTTTCCATGACATCTTATTAAATTATCACTAAATATTTGCTATTTTAACTTATTCATTCTTATAGCAGTTGAAGAAACATAATTACGGATGTATCAAAAGATGTATTCATGACAATATTTAAGTTAGAGAATGGACTATGCTCAAGAAACCACTCAACATACCTTGTTTATCAAGATTAAATTTGATGAAGTTTATGAAAGCACTGAATGGATTTTTATTGAAGGAATGCTAATCAAGTTTGTATTTGGCCATTAGTTTTAAAATGCAATAGGAGTAATTAACAATGTTTTGATTTCGATTGGACTAAAAATAAATTGGACTCATACATGTTGAATACCTTTACACTTGCTAGGTACAATATTAAGAGATAAAAATAATAGTAAGACAATAATAATGATACTAAAATCAAGGTTAGAAATGGTTAATAATAATTTTAATTCAAAGGGATCAATGCAGAATAATTAAAGTAAAAATAAATAAAGTTAACTATCGAAAAATGTATAATTTTGTCCACAAATATATGTAAAGTAAAAAGGAGAAGGGAAAGAAAAGAAACAAGGAAATGACATCAAGTGAGGAAAGAAACCAACAAACCATAGAGGAATCAATATGAGAAGGAAAAAAAGAGGGTACAAATGAATAAATTTGAATGAAGGAAAGAGGGTGAGGAAGGCTAAATAGGGAGTAAAAATGTAAAAATAAAATAACTTCTCAATTTCAATAGCTTCTCTAATGATCCTAGTCAAATAGTGTTCAGTTTCAGCTAATATTTTAGTTTGGTCAAAACATATGAGGTGCTTGGTGTTGTTGGAATGCTCAACGATAATAGGTTTTGAAGTGTGATTGTGGTTTGTATGGGCTTAAAATTTTACACATAGAAAAACAAAATGTTTGTAAATTATAATTGGGAGAATCTATAGATAAGACAAACTTTAAGTTCTTGAAAATTATAATTAGATTTAATACCTTTTATTCAAATGTGGCAATGGTTGCTAGAAAATATCCAAAGGAAGATACCTTATTAAAATCACTAGGATTTGACCTCTCTCAATATGAATATATTGCAAGGATGTTACTTCTTTTTTTGTAGCAAAAAATCTTCTCCAAAGCTTCCCTTTGCTCATGCTTAGAAACCGCTAAATAACCTCTTGCAAAACTCTTTATTTTGGACTTCTCCTAAATAAAAATTGATTCCAAAGTTAGTTGGAATATCTATTGGAGGCTAAAGGACATTAGAAAGATTAATTGGGTTGATATTATGACTTAAGGGACTACATTAGCTTGTAGCGTGGACGATTAGAGAATTTTTTAGCAATGTCACATGGACCATTTTTTTAAGCCTCAAATTAAGCAAAATGCCCATCTTTGGTCCAAGTGTATCCATTTTAGCTTGGAATGTGTATAGGTTTTTAACATATACACATAATCTCTCTTTTTCGAATGGTTAGATAACCAATATTTAAGCCTTGCTTGATAAATCTATCTATCGAATGTGCATAGTTGTGAGGTCAAGAATTTTTACAGTCCAATAATTCAAAATTGGTTCCATTGGAATGATTTCATGATTTTGTACCATCATGAGTACGACATATTTTTCTAAGTTGTCTGTGTTAAGAGTTGTGCGTATTTTTCAACATTGTTGTGTTATACCAATTATTCAATAATGACAAGTGATTATTCAACCTCATCTTTAGGATATTGATATATAAATGGTTGTTATTGGTGATAGTCTAACTAGGACAATATATGAGTTATATAGATTTTAGAACATCACTACTTTGTTTTTTGGGTCACCCACTTTGTTCTTTTGTTCTTTGGATTATTTGAAAAGTCAAAAATAACAACATACTTGTCAACTAAAGAGTTTGACAAATGTGCAGAGTGAACAGGGCCAACGTTGAAATTTCTTCCACCGACCCCACACAGTGAGCAATGAATGGGGCCAATGTTGAAATGTTTTCGATTTGTGCCCATATGCATTGAAACTTGATATGCCTAGACCATATAGTTGCCTTGAAGGTATGGGAGGGTTTCAATACTTAAGGATGTTTGATGAGGAGGGTTTGATTATTGAATTACCAAGTCGAGTTGATGTCGCAGAAGCTTCAATTCACCCACCAAAAATATCATCTTGCATCGATCCTGCATAGTAGTGAGCAGTGAATGGGGCCAACGTTAAAATTTCTTCAAACTGTGCATGTATGCATCGAAATTTGACATGGTTAGACTAGACACATGCCTTGATGGTATGGGAGGGTTTCAAGACTCAAGGATTTATGATGCCCAGGCCACATAATCTTTGAGATCGTCCATGTTTGCAACAACGTTCAATATGTGCCTGTATGCATCGAAATTTGACATGGCTAGACTAGACACATGCCTTGACG
>JASDQU010306648.1:62742-74243 GCA_032191745.1 Picea mariana
TAGTAATCATGCATAGAAACTACCAAAAAAAATGAAATAAAACTTAAAAGCATGTAATTAACCCACATAATTAAAAATTATTTGTAGATAATAATTCATACAAATTAAAATATCTAGTTACGTACCTCGTCAACCAACACAACATTTGTTTCATCCTTCTTCTATATCTTCTTCTTGATTATCCAACTCGATATATGTATCAGCATCTGGTTCAGAAACAATGTTGAAAGGATTGATTATATCATCATCATCATCATCAATGTCATTTTCGAGCATATATTCATCGATATCATCATAAAGAACTAGCACATTGTCTCCTATGCCTGGTTCATCTTCTCTATCTTCTTCATATGTCAACCCATATTCTTCTTGATCTAGCTATACATCATCTTCTTCTTCAATATCATTCTTCCTCATCTACAATATACTTTACTGGCCTTCCTCTTGTATCATATCTAACAACAATTGACCAATCCCTCTTACCTGGAACCTTTGAGTAAAATACTTGTTCACATTGAATTGGAAAAACATAGCAGTTGTTTGTTTTTTCAAAAGATGTTGTTTTAATCATCGGAAATCCATTGGCATGTTGAATAACGGTTATTTCCTCATCATGTTCATGCATTTCTAACCTATACCATTTGACATCGAACAAAACTAATTTGAAGGAATTAAAGTCACACTCAATTATATCATTCAAAAACCCATAGTATCTATGTTTAGATTCTCGAGGACGTCTGTCACTCCTAGAGGAAACATTAGTGACCTGGAATACTGGAGTTATCCCACTATCAAAAGTTTTTCTGGTTTCATCCAACTGTTTGATGCAAAATTTATGACCATTACACCACATAGACTTATGGTGTTTCAACTGCAATATGTCAGACATGCAAAAGATGCATTGTCAATTAATAATAAACAAATTTATATAACTTGGAAAGTATATTATATATGAAAAAAACACACCTACAGTCACATTAATATAATATAAAATAACTGAATAAAATGGGTGAATTTGCTTGCCTTTCCATCTTTCAAACAATATGCTAAATCTATTTCCCTCTGCGTAACATCGATATCTCCATTACAACGAGCTTCTCTAACCAATTTAGACATTTATTTTCATGATAACCTACTGCCATGACGTTCTTTACATCTATCAATCCATACCTTCATCCAGTCAAAATTGTTTGCAATGTATAAATGTAGAGCATCCCAAAACTAACCGATCAAAAAATCACAATTCACCAATATTAAATATTAGTTATAACCATGGTAAGTATTAATAAATGATGAAATAATAAATATTAAATGAGTATGATCATATACACAAATAAACAAAAAATATATAAATATTAAAAATATCCACAATTTAATTACCTCTCACTTTCTTCATTGTACCTTTCCCCAATAGTTGTTCCCTTTCAAATTTTTTGATGGAGCTCACATCCCAATTGAAATCCACTGCATGCATAGCATGTGCTCCTAATTTAGGAAGATATTGACTAATATACACCATGGATTCATATACCATATATCCATCCACCATAGAACCCTCAGGACGTGCTCTTTGTCTAACCAAAGCCTTCAATTATTTCAAGTGCCTCTCCACCATCCACATTGACCTTGTGTGTACATGTCCACACATTTCAATCTCCTCAACTTGGTGTATGAGGTAGTGTTCTTGTGCATTGAAAAATGATGGAGGTAGATACTTCTATATTTCACACATTAGCCAAGGAATTTCTCTCTTCCAATACTTTATATCATCTTCATGGATTTCTTTCAATGACAACCATCTACAGATCAAGACGCAAGAAAATAACTTGTTTCAACAAAACATATAAATACATATTACATTACAAGTAAAACACATGTCATCAAGTACAACAAAAAAATGATTTTTTTTTTGCATATATATATTGCAGCTACTTACCTCATGTATTTTCCAAGATCATATATAACTTGTTTGACGTTGTTGTCAAAGTCGTTTGGGAGAGATAGAGGTAGAACATACTGTAACAATAAAAACGAATCGTTACTTGTTCAAAACTAGACAAAAAAATAAAAATCTCAAAAAATGTATATGACCAATATATAAATATGAATACTAAAATGATTAATTACCTTAATTAAGGTATGCCAATCATGTGTTTTTACCCCACCAAATTCACCTTTCTTCGTTAAGATATTCTTTATGCTTGAACAAAAACCTGTGGGAAATTTAATTTTTTGAATAACCTCTTTTACACCATTGCTTTGTTGCTCTGTTAATAACCATGGAAGTTTATTTTGTTCTCCATTGTTATTTGATCGGATCACCCTTTTCATTGCATGATTGGCTTCCTGAATGTCATTACAAATTTTGACAATTTTTTCTTTATCCCTCCTGCCATCTATGATTCACCATAATGTTTCTATCACATTTTTCCGATATGCATTGTATCAAATAAATGAACTATTTTTATGTCCTTATAGTAAGTAAACCTCATGAATTGAGTGGGATAACATTTCATTCCTCGTGGAAGCCCATTATTACTACCTTCACGATGACGACATTGATGAAGCATAAAAAAATTAGAAAACTATTTATCAAATGCGGTAAAATAAAATGAATAATTAAAATAAAATTTCAAAACATGATTCCATTTACGATACATAAATGAAATGCATACCTCGAGGATTAATTCTATCATATGCCGACTTCCATAGGCGAGGTGTCATTCTTTGTGGTTTTAGTCTAGTCTCTTTTTTCCCATTGAAAATATCTTTTTTAGTTGTACGATACTTATGGTTCTTAGAGAAGAAGTGTCTATACTCATCAAACACCTCCTTTCCTAAACTTTTTGACCAATGAGATTTCATATTAGTAACACAAACTGGACATGCAAATTTACCCTTTGTTTGAAGACCTACAATAGATGGATTAATGTGAATTATTAATATATATACGAAATGATTATTTAAACAACATGCATGATATATTCAATTAATTATATATTATTCAAGAGTAAAATATGGAATGTTACATACCACAAAACTGTGTTAGTCCCGGGGCATCATGAATTGTCCATAAAAGTATTTCACAACATTGAAATCTCTTCTTCCCAATTGGTTTACAGATGTCATACATAGTGATTCCCTCCCATAACTTTAGTAGCTCATTGATAAAAGGCTCGATATACACATTCATATATTTAACTTGGTACTTACTTAATTGTTTGAAATTACACAAAATTACTACCATGGTATGTATATGTATGTAAATAAATAAATAAAATATGTCATGCAAAAAAAGAGAAAAATGAAAAATTTAAATTCGAAAAATTAATGTAAACAAATACCTGGAATAATCATTGTCAACATTATGTTCTCCCTCTTTATTGACATCCAAGGAGGAATTTTATTATTGATAACAAAAATAGGCCACACTAAGTAAATAGATCAAAGCTCTCCAAATGGATTAACACCATCAATTTCCAATGAAAGCCTAACATTACGAGGTTCATCTGTAAATTCTGTCCATTTTGCAACAATTTCCTTAAATTCATAACAATCTGCAGGCATTCGAAGAATGCCATATTCAATTCTCTTTCATGCATTGTAATCCATAAGTTGTGCTATGCTTTGGAACCTGAACAGTCACTGCAAACTTTGAATTATGGGAATATGTCGGAGAACCTTTCGAGGGACCATTTTTGTTACTTGATCGGTTCGATATCCACTGATACCACATACCGGGCATTCTGTTTTTGACGCATGTTGTCCATACTATATAATATGATCATCAATACATGCATCTATACTTTTATACTCCATTCCAATGTCTTTTATAATGGCATGTAAATATCGATATGTGCGAGGTAAAATATCTTACGAGGGTAACAAAAATTCACCTAACAATCTAAAACATAAAAAATAAATAGTTAATGTAAAGAATAGTAATTGTAAATATTACATTTTTATTTTACACATTAATTAACACTAAAACAAATGGGGAAAAGTCAACCTTTATGTAGGTGTGAAGAAACATATTACATACCTTAGGATCTCTGTCATACAAGTGTTCAACAAATGATTCGTAACTTTCAAGTTCACCAAAAACAATGTAGTGGAGAGAATATTTGCTCTTGACCCTTTATAAAGTCATTTATTTTCCCTTTCAATAAGAGGTTCATCATAAATACCATCACTATTGTCCCCATGATCCTCATCTTGATGACCGAATAAGTCTTGAATCATTTGATTTGTACCATCATATTGAACCATGTTAGTATTGTCATCTACTTCCATGGGATCATTAACTTGATCTTCATTATCTACTTCAAGTTCTTCATCTTGTACTACAACATCATTTCTGCTACTACTTGGTGCTTTGTGCATAAAGTTAGGGGGTAAATATAACCTTATAATTACAATCAATCATGAAAAATTAGTGCATGTATAAAACAATATAAAATTTTGAGAATAGAATAAATATTAAAATAGATAATGAATGTATATATAGCTAATTACCATGGGACAATATTTATTTGATCCCCCATCCATGTGCCCATATTTTCTACAATGTTTTTTAGTTGTTGCTATTAAAACTTTTTCAAGACGTCTAGTACAACAATTTTTTCAAGGGAAATAACATTTACCGTCACCCTTTTCACCCTCTTTAATTCTTTTCCCAGCTCTAATGTTTTCTAACACTCTTCCCCATAGACATATACTGAAAAAAATAATTGTTTTTTGTTCACCAAGAAGACCCGCTTAAACCCTTTTTGAAGTGTCGTTATTATAGAAAACTTGTTGCAACATCCGTAAAATTCAACATATTTATATATTTTATAACGTCGCAATTCTGATGATAGTTGACCAAATAAAAGTTGACATGGTCAAATACTAGGTGACTTTTGGGGGAGGAAAACTTAGTTTCCACAACATCGCAACTGCGATGACTATTTTACCAACATCGCAAGAGAGACGACAATCCAATTGCGTTGCAATAAACAAGTCTATGTTGCAATAACGACATTGGTTTGTATTACTTCACAATTGCAATGTTATCAGGCAATATGGAAAAAAAATTAAAATTTCCTCTATTTTGCGACAGTATGACCAATTTTGTCCATAACGTCGCAAATAGAACGTCGAAAATTTTCCAATATGTACTAGTGGTTTCTCTTCTAATCATGGGTACTCCTACCTCAGGGATGATCTATATATGTTGACTTGATGTTTGGTTGCAGGTACTCACTGGTTCCTTGATTTATGAGCTCCTTCCTTATGCCACTCATCACCGTGAATTTTCGTAATGTATTTTGGCCATTAGTGCCTCTTCTGACCTCATACATTGGGGGGAATATTTTATACTTTTATTTTCCACCATAGGTTTTGCAAGAATTTTACTAGATTTTATGAGGCTAGGATTATATAAGTGAGTAAAATTCTCATAATTATGTCACAAGGAAATAACTTTTTTATCACAATTTCATAATTATGAAATAATAAGTATTTCCTAATTGAGAAAAAACTCAAAATTGAAAAGAAATTTCATAGTGAGAAGGAAAAGTCTCATAATGGAGCATGGAATTTGAGAAAATGTTCATAATAGGTTGGAAAAATCTCATAATTAAGCATGAAAATTGTGCATGACTTGTAATTGATTAGTTCACATGCCATCAATCCTATCTATGACTTCTAATTTCTTAGTTCACATGACATCAAGCTATCCATGACTTGTAACCACCTAATTCACATGTCATGAATCATATCTCTGATCTCTTCTAAATTCCTATAAGAAGAGGCCAAATCAAGGAGATGGAAGAGTTTTGAGAGTAGTTATGATGGAAAAATAAAGAGATGAGCGCAAGTGGCTAAGGAGGAGCATGTGGAATTGGAACTATGAGGAATGCATCAAGACTCAAGGTAAAGGTACAATGATGTATTTGTCCATTTTTATAATATATATCTATGTGTTTTCCCATTCATAATATTGTATTCAGTTATATGTGGTAGATCTATTCTATCCTTGAGTAGATTATACTAGATATGATTTGATTTATGATTTCCTAACACTATAAAGAGTGTGTAGAGTTGGTATTCATTTGTTACTTGTGTGCAGGAAGTGGATCACGGGAGCTAAATCTAGGATCTTGAGATCTACATCAGTCATATATGTTAGGACAACCTTCGATAAAGAGGTATGTTATTCTCCTTCTCTTAGTGTAAGATTAACTATTCTAATTAGATATAGGGAAACCCCATATCTATCTATACGTATTGTTTTTCTTGGATAAAGGGTATATCCAAGAGATATATGGCTATATGTAGACTGAATGTATCCATAATAATATGCCAAAGGTAACCCTAATCTAGATATTTCTCCTTCTTCTAGTTATGGAATAGATAATTATGATAGGATATTTGATACACCTCCTAAAGTGCACTATGTTGGAAAAATTTCAACTCAGCCATTGATTGATTTTTAAAACTCCTCTCTAGGTATTTCTCATTCATCCAGTACTTATTATAATCCTTTCTTGAAGAACCCTATATATCATCTATCTTTTGAAGCTAGTAACCTTATTCTCAAGCATTTAATGGTTGGAGTAGGACGAGGCAAGGTTGGGGGAACTCAACCTCCACGTACACCACCAGTAAAGCCTTGGGGAGAAGCCAAGTATGGCCCTTAAAATCATCCCCAAAATACACATGATTTACCATAGGATTATCTAAAATTTCTTTCAAAATATGATGGGGAGAAGGAGACAATTGTTGAGGAGCACATGGGTTCTTTCCAAAATTTCATAGATAACTTATTTTTGGAACATGATTATGTGATTATGAGACTCTTTTTCCAAACCCTAGAAGGAGATGTCAAGAAATGGTTTAGAGGATTACCCCATGCCTCTATCAACACATGGAAAGTTTTTTACACTACTTTAATGAGGAAATGGGGAGGAAAGAGAGACCATCTATAGTATCTAACAAAATTTGGATCCTTAAAGAATAAATTTATTGAATATGTAGTTGAATTCAATAAAAGGTTTAATAAAATTTACAAAAAAAATCCTCTGGATATCAAACCATCTCCAATAGTTGCAAAGGTGACATATACTGAAGCCTTTGAGGATGATTTTTCCATAATATCGAGAGAGATGTACCAAACCCTATTAGTCATGCAATATGATGTTATTGATATTGAAGGAAACATGATTTCCTTATGAAAAAATAAACTTAAAATATATTAGACTAATAAATACAAGAATAAAGTTAAAAAGGAAGCTGGTCCCTTTGGTACTAATAAATATTCTTAGGAGAATAAGATCCAGGAGATGTCAAGACTCATCAGGAATTTATCAAATAAGTTTTCTAGGATTGAATATTAAGGAAACCCTCCAAATAAATATCCTAATGAAGAAGTCCCTAAGAATCCTAACGAAAAAGTCCCTAATAATCCTAACGAAGAAGTCCCTAAGAATCCTAATCAATTTAATTGACCATTCAACCCACAAATGTTTAGGAGAGACACAATAAATGAAGAGTAGCCTCTTAGACCTCTTGTCAAAAATAACATTGATAATAATTTAATGGAGTATTTTGGAGAACATGAATATACAAATTTTCAAGAATAAATGAATTTAATTCAAGATAATCAAGAAGCCATGGATCTCACTCAACATGATTATGAAAAATATTTAAAGGATAAATCTCATAATCTGAATCAAGGTGGATATCATAGGGGATCATCATTCTCATATATTGTTTTATGATACTTTATAGGTAGAATTACATAAGAAATATGATATTACATTGAGACTTGTTGTGTCAAAAAATGATAATCATTCTCCATCTAAAAGATTGTCTGTAAATCAGTCTAAAGAGAAAGAAAGAGAAAAAATAACTATTGCACGAAAGATTGATACCCAAGAGCAAGTTAAAGGGAGAAATGAACTTAAATATGTTCATAAATATGGTTAGATTTTTAACATTGAGCATGAACTAGGGAAAATCAAGATACCTATAACTTTAGTAGAATTGGTCAAGAATCTTGTTTATGAAAAGAAAATTGAGAAGGATTATGGATTGACCTTGACATAGTTGAGGCAATTACTTCAATTTGTCTACCCATAAATAAGAAAACAAGTGAGGTATTTTCTAGGAAAGATAAAGTTTCTCATAATGTTTATACCAAAATTTTTTGAAATGATGAAAAATATTATTGATATGCTAAAAAAAGAAAGTGAAATTAAGTAGAATGCTAAGTCTAAATATTCCTTTGAGCATATTAAAATAGGATCTAGGAGAAACCCCAGTCTTAGTTAGCCCTGATTATGATAAGGAATTTCTAATATTCTCTTTTTCCTCTGAGAATAATATTGCAGTTGACTTATTATAGAAAGATGATGATGGCCATGAGAAACCCATTGCATTTTTAAGGAAGGCATTAAGGAATTTTGAATTGAAATATAGTATTATGGAGAAGCAAGCATATGCCCTAGTTAAGGCTCTAAAGGATTTTAGATATTATGTTCTTCATTATAAAATCATGAAATATGTTCCAACTAGTGTTGTGAAATACATCATAATCCAACCTAACAGTGAGGGAAGAAGAGGAGATTGAATAGCTAAAATCTAAGAATATGATGTGGAAATTAAGCCTACTAAGCTAATAAAGGGACAAGGTCTAGCAAGACTACTCATAGACTTAAATTACATGGAATTAGGAGTGAATATGGTGTCTCAAACACTAATGGAAGCTAAGACAAAGCCTTAGGATACACAAGATCCTATGCATCAAGTAGACCCAATATTTTCACAATCTAACTAGCATAAAGAGATAGTGTTCTACCTACAAAATTTACAATGCCCGACAGACTGGGATAAGGATAAGGATATATATATAAAGTTGAAATATATTAAATATTTTATCATTGGTGAACAATTATTTTGGAAATATCATGGTGGAATTTTTTTGAATTTCATTACAGAAGAGAAAACACAAGACATCATTAATGAGTTTCATAAAGGAGTTTGTGGAGGTCATCATGCCTAGAGAGCTACAACCTATAAAATATTTAGGGATGGTTATTATTGGCCCACTCTATTTTATTATACCATTTCAATTGTTATGGCATGCTTAGAATGTCAAACATTTATTGGAAAACAAAAATTTTTAGCTCTACCTCTCAGACCCATCAAAGCAGAAGCACCTTTTCAACAATGGAGTCTAGACTTCATTGGTGAGAATAATCCAAATTCTAGTGGCCACAATAAATGGGCACTAACATCAATAGACTATTTTAAGAAGTGGGTTGAAGTTTCTCCTACAAGGGCTTCCATTGAATCAGTTATTATTAAATTCCTTGAACAAAATATTCTAGCTAGGTTTGGTTTCCCAAGGAAGATCATCACTGAGAATGCACAAGCATTCAAATCTGCTAGGTTGCTGCAATTTTTCCAAGGTTATAATATTCATCTTGGGAATTCAACCTCTTACTATACACATGGAAATGTCCTGATAGAATCATCAAATAAGATATTAATTAGAATAATTAAGAAGATCTTGTCACAAAACAAGAAAGCATGGGATTATCATCTCAAGTATGCTTTATGGGATGATAAAATAAGTACAAAACTATCTATTGGTACTTCTCCTTTACAACTGGTGTATGGGATTGAATTTGTTTTACTGATTCATCTAGAGATTCAACTAATGAAATTATTACAGGATGAATCAGAAGAACCAAATGATGTACAAAGGAGAATTCATCAATTAATAGAATTTTAGCAAAAGAGAGAATCTATACTGGTTAAGTCATAAGAACATCAAGAAAAGATGAAAATGATATTTAAAAAGAGAGATAAGGAAATAAATTTTATGGTTGGAGATCTGGTTTTGAAATGGGATGCAAGAAGAGAGTCCTAATGAAAACATGGAAAATTTGATAACCTTTGGATGTGATTCAGAATTGGATCCAAGAGCTTGATGGGGCTCAGAAAGGCCTAAAAATCAAATTGATCAAAATGTCTTAAAAATGGACATGTGTGTAGGCCTCATTGATACAAACCCAATGCAACTTGAATGGGCTCAAACAGACATCATATTCTCCAAATATCGCGATCTATTAATTTTTCCAAACAACCAAAAAAATGATGATTGTATAGTCCGTACAGTCTGTAGAGTTCCATATGGCTAACTCGACAGACCGAGCTAAACCCTTAACCATGGAGTATTATATCAGGGGCCTAACTAAACAGAGTGTAGAGGACAAGGCCACATGGTATTCAATGTGTGCAGGAGCTGAGATAGCAGAGGCCAACGCACCAGGGATAAGCCAGAGGCCACATTGCCACTTTCCATATGACCAGGAGCCCACTCTAAAGGGGATAGGCCCAATTTATGTGAAAAAAGTTGGTTATTTAACTATAGTATAAGATTTTGATTGAATTATTCAATTGTTTTTAGATATTTTTGGCCAATATTGGGGGATATTAAGCCCTTTTTGAGGCCAAATATTGGGGGGAAGTTGGGAGATGGCTACCAACTTCAGATCTATATAAACTAGGTATTCTTGAATCCATGGAATGAGGTTCAAAGAAGGTTTATGCTAAATATTTT
Source organism: Picea mariana (assembly GCA_032191745.1). NCBI lineage: Eukaryota > Viridiplantae > Streptophyta > Pinopsida > Pinales > Pinaceae > Picea > Picea mariana. The sequence goes on from JASDQU010306648.1 coordinate 73,355, forward strand.
CCAAACAAAATCCATGTTTATGTAGGGAAGTTGTTGAGGAGAGCACCTTTGCGGTCCATTTCAGAGAGCTTCGGTCACCTAATTTGAGTTTCGTTTCTTTTGTTGGGTTTTAGAGATCTGGTAGAACAAGAATAGATTAGTTTGTAACCTTTTTGGCACTGTTGTGATGTACTTTTAAATCTTTGAATGGAAATAAGAAAGCCTCACCCACTGAGACAAAGGCCCAGAGACATAGGTGATATTTCCAAACTCCATTATCACTTTAGTGTTTTATGGTTTGTGGTTCTCATGCTTATGTTCAGATCTGTACATTGTTTATGGTTGTCATGTTTACTTTATAATTCTTTCTCTTTCATTCAGATTCCTAAATGGTTAATAAACACATGCATAATAACTCAACCATTGTCATTTAAAATATCTTTTTGGATCAAGTGGTATCAGAGCTAGTTCACGTTTTGATTTGAGTTTTCCATGTTAACCAGGGAAAAGCTACATCGTGGTGAAGTCAATCTTGTTGAAGAGAATCCATTGATTGGATTAAGAAAGAGAACTTCTCAAAGTGAGAAGATGGCATCGGAAGAGGGACTTTCTGAGGATGAGAAATGTTGGACAACTAAGAGGAGGGTGAATCAGTTGTTACTGTTCTTAAACAATTATGCCCATTTAAAACTCATTACAGAACACTCAATGATTATCACAATAATGTAGGGAAGTAAGCAATGGAATATTCAACATCAATCTCACACATGAAATATATAGAGACAGATATTTCATGAGGAAACCCATAAAGGGAAAAACCTCTTCTTCTTGATATGATAAGTCATGTTTATTTTTTGTACATTATCATTCTTATGAGCACCAACTCATTTTTTAGGCTACTACCTATTTT
>JASDQU010306649.1:4869-23005 GCA_032191745.1 Picea mariana
AATCGTGCAAGGGTTGGATGAGGAGAGCTTGGGGAGGCTACTGCAATTGTATCAATCATGGTCTGTAAGTATTCTCTTTGGGTTCTCATTTTAATATACTTGGCCTATTTCCTTCAAGCTTGTGTATTCTTACATGTGCTTGTTTACAATTTGTTTGATCTTTGTAGATGAATGTGTTTGATCTAATCTTGTAGAGTAGGAGTTCTTTGTTTCTGTTTGCTGCCTATTGTAGGTATCAATTTGTGATAAGGAGTTTGGAGATCAAGCTTGGATTGGAAGCAACGAGGAAAAACTTTGAAACAAGGTGCATCACACTCTTTCTCGTTCTCTCTTTCTGATTGATTAAACTAAATTCAAAGGGATGTTAGTGTCCATTTATAGTGTTTTTGTCCTGGTATAGGGGTCTATAATCCAAGGGAAAGTTCATCTGTCCGCAAGGGAATATTTCTGTAACAAAAATTAGAGACTCTAGTGGGGAAGGACATTGACTTGTCATTCCTTAGATCGTCTGAACCGTTACCTAGTTTGATCTGGTTTGGTTGATTGTTTTTTGAGCCTTTCCTCTTCCCTCTGTTTCATTAAGCAGTAGTCATAGTTACCAAGCTAGTCTTTGCAGAATTTTTTGTTTTTCATGCTTATTTTCAAGCATCTACAGGACTAGCGCTCCTCCAGAGTGGCTACCAGGGTGCTGGTTATCTAATCAATGCTCCTCAGTGGTCTCTTAGGAAGCGTTGTGGCACTCTATCTCTTTGTTTTAGGGAGTGACACTCTCTTGTTTTGAGCAGATCCATGATAATTTGCCCTGTTTTGCTCATCCCGTTGTTGGAGGTCTTTTGTCTAGAGTCTGTACTTTTTCTTGTGACTTTGTTTAGGTTGAGAATATGGCTTCTTGTCACTCTTTTCATTGTCTTGTTTGAGTTTACGACCTTTTCCAAATTGTGAGATTGATTCATGTCAATTGTCAAGTCCTTGATTGAGGGAGTTATCATACTTGTTTCTTTCAATTCCCATTAGCCCGTGAGTGCATGCTTTGTTTGAAATCCTTTTTGCTTTGTGTCTTTTTTATCTGCATTCGACTATTTCATTTTGATTGAAATTAATGGAGCATTAAAGGATTTGCATTTGCTTTCTTTATACATTAGAATCAAACAAATAAGATAGTTGTGTTCTTTTTTTTGGGTAGTGTAGTAGATTGCATTTGGGAATTGGGTGTTTTTATTAAAGAATGTTGAACCTCTTCTCCATACCGTATGTAGGATTCATTGAAGAAAAATATTTGCATCTCATTATTCTGCATTCTTTTGGAGTCAAGTGTAAAACATCATAAGTTTCACTTTCACACCCTTGAGTAAACAACAACCCTAAAATAAAGTGCTTATAAAATTTATCAGACACTTTTATATTATTTCGTAGCGAACCTACATTAGCTTAAAGTGTAGGGATTTGGAATAGGTTCTGAAGATAACTTTCCAAATCCATCAGACAAACATAGAATCTTGTGCTAGGGAGTGGTAAATCTAATTGTTCGTATAAGCATAACCGGGATTCCCCTCTCACACATGGGTTAAACGCGAGGTCACGTGTGGGAGGGCAGCAGAGATTTCCCCTTGGAAGCTTAACCCAAGTAACGAAAAGATCGTAGATTGGGGGTTCTTCCTGAGAAATGAGTGGTTTAATTTGGTCTCAGAGCTTCATGAATCTCGAACCTGTTCGGGGTCCTCAGTAGTATTCCAGTCCACTTGTCTTCAATTCTCTTGAAGAATTTCAGACTTGTTATCATGCCCATACGTTCGTTCTCGACTGTCGACTGTACTTGCCCAGAGGCTGACTGCTAGTTGGTAACCTTAATGGCCTGTATCTATAGGGTTGATACACAAGCTGACAATGAAGGGGAGTATTCACTGTACCTGGGTCAGACGTTGGTCAAATTCACTCAGGCTCCTTGGAGGGTAAACCCATAGGTAAAACCATGTGGGAACTTGCACCAATGCATAAGTCTATTAAGCAGGTCACCAACGTAACTGATCCACCTGATCTATCCCAACTCCTTCCTATATTGATCTCACGATGTTGGATTTCATCACCAACTAGTGGTTTCATTGTGGGAAGGTTTGTTTGATTGTTTGTTTCTTAGATTTGTAGCGCGTGTTGTTTGTTTTCCCTATTGGACCTTAGGTCAAGTCAGTGTCAATGGCGTCACTTCCTGGGCATACAAATGAAGGAACCCATTTTCCCGAGGAACCTTTCGACTTTACTTCTTTTGGAAATGTTGGTCCTTTGTGCATTGCCATGCCAAGTCTTCTAGGACTCACCATCGGTTTACCGATTTGGTTGTTCCCCACTTCGGTGACCTCAAATTTTCCCAGTGCTTTGATTGTACCTAATGATTTGGATGCAAGCACACCACCCACAGATCAACCTCATGTCGACCTTTCACCTTCTTCACTCGTCGTGTTTCCCTCCCTTTCTCCTTCTTCACCTAGTGAAAACTCTAAATCGGGTAGCTAGGTTGATAAGAAGAAGAAGAAACAGAAGGAGCATAAGAAGAAGAATAAAAAAGAGACCAAGCCTCCAACCGCATCAGGTCATTTTGGATCCGAGAAACCAATTATTTTTAATTTTACTGGGAGTGTTTCTAAATTCGACAAGTCTAAAATGAAGAATCCTAAACCCAAATTCCATTGCAGGCTTTGCAAGGGTGACCACTTTCTGAGGGATTGACCTGGTCTCCCCAAGGTCTTAGAAATGTGGTCTTTTATGTCATCATCCCCTGCTAGACATGCTGGTGACACCCCATCAACTAGTGACGTTAAGGCTGTTAAGAAGAATAGAACCGTCGAATTTCCTTGTATGTTATGCGAAGGTGATCATCACTCTCAAATTTTCCCTCGTATGGACGAGGCTTATTATCTTTTGGAAAATCTTCAACTTCCAATTGGTTATCATAAGATCTCTCCCAACCTGTCGTTAGTTGATGGACTGGTCAATTCGGTTCCATCCCCGATCCGTCTGGATGATCCAGTGGTCAATCTGGTTTCATCCTCAGTTGAACGAGTAACCCAAGTAGTTGATCCCGTTTCGTCATCGATCAACTACACTCCATCTGAAGAGTGAACCCAAAGTAGTCAATCCTTTTCCGTCATCGATCGATCCCACTCTTCCTTCGAACAATGCAACCAAAGTGGTCACTCTGAGTACATCATCGGTTCATCCCACTCCTCCTTCAAAGAGTGAGGATGTTGCTTAGGTCTACCTTGTTAATATTGATTCACCCAAACAAGGGGGCTCTCTGCCCGTCCCGATGGCACCCCCTTTAAGCACTCATATGATTTCTATTGATTGGAATCATTTGACAGAACCACATCTTCCTTCTTATGTGCTTTTTCAAATCATCGTGCAGGTTTGTAATAGGAATATTCCTAACACTATAATAGACGAAGGTACTTTTGTTAGCCTCTTATCCGCGAATGCTTGGAAAGATTTTGGTTCCTCGAAGCTTGTGCCCATGACTCAAAATATGTTGACCTTTGAAAAAAGAGTTAGTCAACCTTTAGGGATCCTTCCTTATTTTTCGGTTACTTTGGGAGGAAAAATGGTCTACGTCGATGTGATGGTAGTTCACGACCCCTTGGATTTTAACTTGTTCCTCGGGAGAGACTATGTCTATGTTATGCGAGATTTTGTGTCCACTCTATTTAGAGTGATATGTTTCCCTCACAATGGAAAAATAGTAACGATCGACCAACTTTCATTCATTAACCCTCATCTGATGTTCAACCACCCACCTTCTCTGAATCGTCTGTACATGCTAGCGATGTCTGCCCTGCCGTAGGTCAATTATGTAATGACCTGTCCCATGCAGTCAACTTCGAACGAGAGAGAATCTCTCCATTCTCTTGACTTAGATCCAGTAGTTGACATGGTCATTCCTTCGATGGGGATTTTAGAACTAGATCTCCCTACCCTTATCGAGGTCGTCAACATGTATTCCTTCTGGAGCATTTTTCTGCCATCTAGCAAAGATCTCTTGGAAGCCATGGCCGACGTTTGTCCCTTGACATGTATCCCTTTCAAATAATTTTCCTCTTGGAAGCCATGATCAAGAAGAAGATACGAGCATAAATTTTCTTCTTTGTGGCAAGCTCGTTAAAAAATGAAACATAAGCTACGAGCATAGTTTTCCTCTTTGTAGCAAGCTCATTAAAAAAATGAAACAAAAAACTGGGGATTGAACCTGGGTTTATGAGCATAGTTATTTTCATGTATCAAGCTTGTTAAAAAATGAAACAATCGCCTCTCCCCTTTAGTCGAGTCTTTAACTAGGTCTCATCTGCCTTTGTCAATTGGCCTTTTTCCTCCATCCAATACAGAAATTGGTGACAATATAAGCGTCGACGAATGAAACGAAGCTGGGGGGGCATGTCTCCAGCCTTTGATTACCATTCTAGAGTTAATCCGCTAGCTTCTCAAGATGGGGGCAAAGTACCAAGCACCCATGGGCATCCTTCAAAACCTTTGGAAATTACGTTGGGAAATTACAAGAATAGTTTAATTTTGTTTCAAGCTTGTGTAAAAATGAAACCAATTATGAGCTTAGTCTTTGTTCTTTCTCATGCTCGTAAATACATGAGAATGTGTCTGATTATACTTTTATCGCTTTTTTGGACTCGTAAATGTTAACGAAAAAGGAACCCCCTGGAGTTTCCTTTAAGCTCTTTTCAAACTCTCTAAACATGAAAATATTGTCGAGTGATCTTGCTTCCTTTCACACTCATTAAAAGGTTTGAAAGGGAGTTTTTTAAGTGGCAGTTTATCTCTTTTTCGGCCTCGTGAGACTAATTACAAAAAAKGAACACTCTAATGAAGCATGATTAGAAGAGTTCTCCCCTATATTGTTTTACACTTTTTTCAAGCTTGGGACACTAAACTTACGAAAAGTCATCCATGGAGTCGCCTTTAAATTCTTTTCAGAATCTCTAAATGTGAAAAACCACCGAGTTTTCCTTCTTTGGGCTAGTAAAACTATGCATTGTAGGACCTATGTGAGTCCAATCTCCAGGACCCATCTGGGACCGAACCCTTCCTTCCTATGGTTCGTTAAACATATATCGAGTGACTCATCTGAAGGATGAGCTATACTGAGCATCTGTTATCATCCTCAAGCTCATTAAAAAAGAAAGGGGTACTCATTTATCTGAGTGGGGGAAAATTTAAAGGAAGTGGGTCAAATTTTTGGGAATCCTTTATGGCGGATATTGTCACCCTTGAACATGGCACATGTTTGCGTCTCGTCTTACAGTTGAGTAATATGCTTGTTCTCCGAGTCATACCAATTCCATGTGTCGCCATACTTTTTCATCTAGTTGAAGAGTGCTCTTATTTCTATCACATTACATTCTTGGTACTCATCGAGTCAATGCTACCAAGTCAGTTGTCATGCCTCATCATGTTCAAGGGAAGTTTCACTTCAAACCATCCATCTGCAGTATTTCCAGTTTCCATTTCCTATGTTAGTCCATACTCATTCGATTCACCATCTTACATTACTTTCCTGTGTCAGTTTTGTGTCAATGATGGGGGAATACATCAAGGCCCTCCTTTGACGAGTTTTTTCCTTTCGACTTCAACACATCATCCAAGAATTAGACTTAGAAACCAATTAGTACCTTGGGACCCGCATGCCTCAATGGCATGCCTCCTCGCTTCCGACAATAAGTTTACATCATTGACCTCTGATCAAATGATTCCACGAATGTTCGACCTCAACTCATTTATTCACATTCGTTGGAATGTACTAGGGTACCTTGGGAGTCATTGACATCATTGGTGATTTCCATTGCACTTGTTAACTGTTTACCTAAATGATCAGTAATCAAGTGGTTTCTACCATGTTCTACATCAAATGATCTATTCACATGGCTAGATTCATACCACATAGGGATTGGGATGAAGACCCCGGGTTGAGTGTTCACTTTGTTATATGCTTTGCCTAGGCTGGGAATGATATCATTTGAGCATGCTGATATATATATTGTCACATAGATCCATGTTTATTGATCTGTGGCCATGTTTTATCATCTTGTATCTCCACTATGTATTTTTCATGGCTGCGATCAATTCATGTCATGGAGGTATGGATCCACATTGCATCTATGGTGGCCATATCCTTAGTTAGTGTTTTCATGGATCCGCAGTGTATTGGTCAGTGGTTGCGCTTTGAGTCATCTAGTATTTCGAGCATAGGGATGCCTACCTCAGAAATGGAACATATATTAATACTATTTGATGATTGTTTACATCTTCTTCCAGGTTCTCCCACTCTAACACCCTTGCTTCGAATGATCTACAAAGTGTTTCGGCCATCAACATTCCTCTTCTGACTTCACACTTTGGGGGGGAATCTGTTACACATCAAAATTCCTCACTTAGACAGTGTCGTAAGTGTTGCACTTTCATTTTCGTAAGTGTCGGAAGTGTCACAAGTGTCGCATTCACTTTTCCTAAGTGTTGCATCTCGAATGACACCATAAAAACACTTGCTACAACCCCTAAAACATGTTAGAAGAAGAAGCCCCATCATCTGATAGTCAGAACAAGTATTTTTCCTAGGGAATTACTCATCTTGGTGACATTTTGGAAGATCAATGCTCCCCTACTCATACATAGGGAGCAATAGTGCTCCTTGTCCATCTTAAGGGGGCGCTACAGTGCTATGTTGTCCACTTTAAGGGAACATTGAGTTGGTTGAGGGAATCTTGGAGGAGATCCCACTTTCCTCTAAAGACAACTATGGATGGGTTGGGTTAGTTTGGCTCAAATTTGACTCCAGGGCTACATCTAAGGAAGATATCACAACTAATGGAGCCATATCCTCAACCAATTTCAAATATAATCAAGGTGGTTGAGCCTCTAAAATGCTATAAATGGAGGCATTTCCATGGTGAAAAGGAGGAGAAATTAACAAAGCACTGTTATTTTGATTGTGGATCTTTTGAGCAAGGGTTGGAAGAGGAGGACTTGGAGAGGATGATGCAACATCATCTGAAGATTGTAAGTTTCCCTTTTAATTTCTCATTAATATACTTGGTCTATTTCCTTCAAGTATGTGTTTACAAGTGCTTGTCTATGGTTGCCTTAATCTGCATAGATAAATTGATTTTGTCTAATCCATTAAAGTAGGAGATACTCGTTTGTTTCTTACTTTCCATTGTAGGTACTAATTGGAGCTCACAGATTGGAGAATCTTGGACAAACGTCATAAATGAGGTACATCATACTTCCCCTCCTTCTCTCCTTTTTGATGGACAAAATGTATCTATAGGAATGGTAGTGTCCAAATCTAATTTTTTGTCTTAGTAGAGGGGTCTGTAATCCAAGGGAAAGTTCACCTGTCCACAGGGGAATATTTCTGTAACACTGATACATAGAAATTTTCTACCCAACAGTAGATAGTCCTTTGTGGATACCACCCCCTAGCCAGGCTATGATACAATAAGGGTGAATAAGAACAATGCATAATTCTTAGGGTAGTTTCTCCATCTCAAGATCAAGAAGAAAACTAACCAAGTATCCCACTGTTAATTTTTCATAAACACAATAGTTATTTGGTACCCATGATACATGCCCCACACAACACAAAGAGAAATATTCCTTCTCTACTCAACAGTACCTTAGAAGTCCCTCCCCTCTAGTGCTCTTCAATGTGGGCATAGAAAGGTCCAAGATAATGTCTATTAACTCCAACAATTTTTTTTTTAGTTCTTGGCTCTTCTCAAGGTTCTAATGGATTTCTTTCATGGTTGCTCCATCCCATAGTGTGGAAGCCTTCTTTTTTCTAAGCAAAAACTCTATTTTCCTCTCTTTTCTCTTCTCCAAAAATAAGCTCTCCCTTCCCATTCGAATTTCCCTTTTTTTGCATGAGTGAAAGATGGCAATTAAGAGTTCTAAACCAACTTCTTATTGTCGGGACAAATTTCCTAGAATGTAAGAGGTGATGGGATATATCTAGGAGTCTGTTTCATCCACTCCTCTTATCTCTAATTTAGATTATAATCTAGGCTTAATAGAGTGAAGGTTACAATAATGACAAGATGAGTAGAAACATAGACATAGGATTCTAGGCATGTAAAATTCCCTTAGACCCCCTCACCTTTCCCCTCTCATGGTATAATAGCCCCTTTAGGTGCTCATGCTTAGTTAGTCTTAGTTCTTTTATTAACTGCAAAATAAAAATATTTACAAGTATTCAAATCACCATGGCATGTCTACCTCATGGTGTGAATAGGGCATAGTAATAAAATATCTATGCAAAAACATTTAAACATAATTAAATACGAATTATTCAAGAGGACCGAGACTAGGATATTACAAAAGAACTAGCCCTTAACAACCCTTTAAATGCACTGATGTAGAAATACATATGAACTGTATCATTTAAGTCTAATGAATACAATGCACCAATATGCAAACTTATATATATATATAACAAAATTTTAATTAATCATCATAAAATTAAATATTTTTTATAATGATATCGATTTTAATATTTTAATTATAGTGTTTGAATACATTCATTGCATTAATGTATTGTATAATTTAAACAGATATACCAATTATTTACATAATTGTTTAGTGTAATAATGTAAATCATCCATATATTTAATTGGCAACATAACATTTTACAACACTAGAGACTGCAATAGAATATGAAACTTATTTTATTATATACGAATAAAGAAGACTTCGTCATACAGAATGGGAAAATCTAATGTTCCAAGATAATCAAAATGTCAATTGTTACAATTATTAACAACATATCGCCATCCAATTGGGACAATATGTCCACATTAAAGAAAATGTCTAATTTTCTTAGACAAACATTTCAAAATGTACAACTTGTAACATTCAATTTTGGTAATGATCATTCATCACTTGCATTGCTATTGTTGCTTGAGTTACTTGCATGCCTAGTTTCTTTGTCACTTGTAGGGGATATTGTGATTAGGTTATTTGGAATATTTTATTCATTAGCTTGTTTTTTTCGGCCTCTTCGTGTTCCATCTATAAATATAGAAGTAAGTGTAATGAGTATATTTACATTATAGTATAATATACATGATTGCGTAAATTGAAAAATGTACCATAGTAATGTGTGATTAATAAACAATGCACATTCTTTTGAAGCCATTCTTCACGTCGTCTCTCATCAAATCTTTTGTTGGTTCCAGTCCATGCTTTGTTTCCTATGAGTTTCAAACATCATGACAGAGCATAGATATAATTAAAAGTTTCTTGTTGTTCCATTAATTATAAAATAAGAGAAGTAAAACAATATAACTACTTACAAATTGTTCAATTACCCCTTGATACTCTATCATATATTCACAACTCATACTTAATCCAATGTCAATCAAATGTTCAAATGGATTTTTTTTTTTTTTATGTTAGTACCTGTTAGAAAAATACATGCACATTTGTAAATTAATTAAAATATAAACATCATAACAAATATGAAATGTTAAGTAAGGAAAAGGCAAGTACTCACACAATTTTTTATCGACCCTTTTTTGCCTTGTCGTCTCATCTTATGTGCTGAATGGGTTCCATTTTGTTTTCTTTTCCACAAAAACAAAACAATTAATTATCATTTCATGCAATAATTAAACTCTCTAATGCCCACGAGAGTGTGGTCTAACAACAAACAATAAGGTGATTGGGCTTGTATTAATGTGAAGACCTAATTTGAAGCCCCTTGAGTGAGTGCAAATGAGGCCAGATGCAACTCTTAGGTGACTTTGACGACATAGATATGCTCCTCATAGTGTGGTAGTTTAGCCAAAGAGAGTCTATAAGAATTACTTCTAAAAAAAAAACTTAAACTCTCTGATTACACATAAAAAAAATAAAAAATAAAAAAAATCAATCATTACAAATGTTTGATCCATGTTGTTGTTAGGATAACCCCTCCTACAATTCAATTATCTCATTTCATTGACCATCTCCTTGTACACTTTTTTGGATATCCCTATTGGCATGTTTATGATATCATGTCATTCATTTACTCAAATTTTCTTAATCTTCCTAAAGAACGAAAAACACAATAAAATATCTACTAATATTTATAAGAAAGTAATATAAATATAAATATTAAAGTACAACTTGAGTGGGCCTTGTTATCGCAAGATCTATACCTGCCCAAATCTTGAAGGCAAGTAGGCTTAGATTGACATAACACAAAGGTAGTCCTATCACTGTCACCCCAATAGGGTACCTCTTTCTCTTTAGGAGAAGGATAAATCCACTCCAAGGGAGATGTCCCAAGACCTAGGGGGTTTAAGGAAAGGGGAAAGGTAAGGCTAAACCCCCCCTCTCTCTAGGTCACTCAAAACAGACTTAAGTCTTGTTGGATGAAGCAAAGGAGAATAAAGTTTACCTGCCCCTTACCAATACAACAACAAAAGTTATGGCAACAACAAATGATGATGAATGCTTCAACAAGACTTCAAGTTTATAGAGATGATTGCTACCAATCAATGTATGAAGCAAGTGATGAACATATAGTAGCACTAATTAATTAATGACATCTATAATAACATCCAGAAAATGCACTTGAATAGACATTATAACAAGATATTGTGAAGTCCTGAAATGATAACACTTGTCTCATACAATTTATAGATATATGTCAATCAATAAATAAACTCTAATAGGTTTCCAATGATAATTGTAGCAACAACAAAATAAAGTAATGACAACAATAGTAAAATGTTCAAAAATGTATTTATAAAGGCAATTTGATGCACACTTTAGTCTTGGTTGATTGTACCTTGCCTTAATACAATTTCTGGATTGATTTAAGTGGTCAAACAAGTTTGGATAGGATGAAAAATGATGGTTGTAGCAATGATTATAACAACAACAACTTAGTGGTTAGTATTCCTAGACTAGGTTAGTAAGTTAATTTAGGTTAGTAGGGTATCAAGTAGAGAGATTGAGTTTGAAGTTTGATGATTCTTGTCAAGAAACAAGGGTTGAAGACTAGTGTCTTTTAGGGATAAATGGAGTCAATGTGGGTGGATCCTTCTAAGGCTGCAAATTGATGATGATACACAAAAATCTAAGAGGGAAAAAGTCTAGGAGGAGTAGCAACTTAAGTCCTCCTAGATTTTGACCTTAAGAGACAAAGTGCTAGGGTGTAGGCACTTCTAGGCCCTAGCGCCTTGCTCTCCTTAGCCTTTCTATGGAGTAGAACTTATGCAACAATAACCAAATGCAAATGATCCGAAAATGATCTTTTACATGACTATGGTTAAGTTTATGCATGAGTTATTTACCATTTAGGATTTAAAGAGAAGAAGAAGATGCTTAATAAAAGAATTATGCATCCATTATAAAGAAATAAAAATAGAAAATAGACTATAAGAGCAACAAACCATAACGCCAAATATTGATAACGGAGTTCGACACAAATTTGCATACGTCTCTGGGCCTTTGTCTTCAGTTGGAGGCTTCTTATTAATCTTCAATGATTAAAACATGTATCAAAATTACATCAATTTGTTCTCTGATTGACACAAAAATGTTCTACTTTGTCTCAAGAACTCAATGCAACAAACAACACTGAAAAAGGTGATTTGAACTCCCGGAAATGGCCTCCAAAGCTCACTTCCTCAATGGCTTCCCTGCATAAAAATGACTTGAACTTCACAAATTCTTCATCATTCAGCTGTTTTGAACTTGTCTATGGCTGTAAAAAGACCTGGTTTATATAGAATTTGAGTTGGGGGTTGGAATCCCAACTCTCCCCCTCTTTCTCGACTCTTTTTGGGCTCACATCCTATTTACTAGGCAAAAATACACTAAAATCAGGCCCAAATTTGGTAAAATCCTCCAAATTTGGCCAAATCCGCCAGACTTAGCACAATTGGCACAACCCCCAAATCCTGGGTCCCTGGTCATATGGCACCCCATGTGACCATGGCCCTAAAATTTTGACCTAGCCCACATTGGGAAAATTCGGGCTGCCACATGACGCCCTCTGATTGGGCCACGTGTTACCCCCTGATTGGCCCAAGCCATGTCAGTCCACCATGTCAGCTTGCCGAATCAGCCACCATGTCAGTATCCATACTTTCATGTCAACCTGCCTATTCAGCTGCCACATTAGCCTTTACAATCAGCTACCACATCAGAGTCTGTACTACCATGTCATCTTGCTCAGTTAGCTGCCACGTCAACGTCCGTACAACCACGTCAGCCTTGCCCAGTCAACTGCCATGTCATCACCCATACTACCATGTCAATGCCCATACTACCATGTCATCCTACCCCAATCAGTTTTCATGTCAGTATCTGTACTTCCACATCATCCTGCCATGTCAATGTCTGTACTGACACGTTAGCCTGTCCAGTCAATGTCCGTAATGCCATGTGTCAATCCATACARTCCATGTCATCACCACATCAACACCCAAAAATGTTGAATCCACCTAACATGTGTCACACTTAGAGGATGCCACATGCCATGTTGATGTCATCATGACATAATGCTGACATCATCATCTGTACTACTGATGTCATCAGTTGACTTTGACCTGTTGACTTTGAGTTTTTGCCTGTTTTGGAAAAAATTCAGAATGCGATAACTTCGACATACAAACTACATTTTTGAAAAAGAATATACTGCTAGAATTGGCATGATGAGAACTACATGATGGCTCTAGTTTCGTCTGAATCCGAGAACTTTGAATTTTTGGCCTTTTTGGATCCATTTGGATCACACCTCCCCACTGAGACCTTTTGGTCCTTCAAAAGGATATTAACCAGACATCAAGTGCGGGATAAGCCTCCCCCACTTGTCCTTTGTCTTTAAACTTTTTCCTGTGCACCTATCACATCATAATCAATTGCATAATAACCATGACAACTGAAATCATATTGTTAACCATTTGAACTTGTTCACATCTTACTGAATCCACTACCATCCATGTAGAAAACATTAGCAACGATAATATCAGAAATATGACTGAAAATGAACCAATATGTTTGACGGGCTTGCATGACATTAACTTATCTTGAAGCAAAGTATGATTGAACTCACATCCTACAACCATCTCATGTTCATGCTCAAGATCAGCTGCTTTACTTGGTACAATTATAGGTGTATTTCTTGCATAAGCTACCTTCTTTAATTGTTTCATTGTAACAAGAGATTGATTTGCTTTAATATGATGAGCATGCACAACATCTTCAATTCCTTTCTTAAATAAGTTATATTGATTCTGTTCCTTAAAAAAGATTTCTTTGCGATGATATAAATAAGGGCTACCCAAGACCATTCCACATTCATTTAGTGGCACCACATCACATGTTACCTCATCCACAAACTTTGATGAAATTGAAAACCTTAAAGTGCATTGCTTTGTTATGGGCAATTTATGATTGTTGCTTATCCATTTAAGTGAGTAAGGTTTATGATGTAACTTAGTTGTCAATCCCAATTGTTTAACCACTTCCTTTGAAATTAAGTTAGATTGAGATCCACTATCTAACAATGTATCGATCATAATATGTTTCATTATGACCCTTATATGAAACAATTTACTTCTTGAATCATAACCATCACCAATTTTACCTAACAAACCAATTGCTGTGATTTTAGACTCATCGTCTGAATCTAACCCCAAGTCTGTTGGATGTGCTGCTGCTGCAACTTTTTGCCTCCCTTTTCTCTCTTTGAACCACTTCGGTTTCTTCTCTGGGTGCAATTTCCAACAATGTTCATCATCATGCCCTTCTTTCTTGCAATGCTTGCAGGGGAGATTCTCTTCCTTCACCGTCGTTGAGTTTGCTTTCTTCCCATTCCCTTTTCCTTTGCCTTCTTTATTTGAAGATGATTCCCCTGATACACCAACTCCATTTTTTCCTGCTTCAATATACGTTGCTTGAACATACGCCTCATCAAGATTAGTACGTCCAAACATAAACATAGTATTACAAATGTAAGCAGGAAAACCTCCTATAAACTTCATAAGAGTTTCTTGTGTAGTCAATGGAAAATCTAACATCAAATCCATCTTATGAAATTCATCTATATATTCCTGCACCGATTGTCCTTTTCTTAACTTAAGACTTTGATATTCAATTAAATCCCTTTTCTTATATCCCAATGGATAGAACTGTTTTCTAAGTGCGGAAATAAAATCATGCCATGATGGAAAAATCTTACCAACTTGCTGAGTTCCATGTTGCATCTTACTTTACCACCAGATGAGAGTTGTGCCTTCAAGATGAAGCGATGTCAATCTGATTTTGGTTGCCTCATCTTTTATTTGCTACACATTACAATATACCTCCATCTGTCTAACCCACTTATCAAGTTTCTCAGCATTAACTTCGCCATCATACATAGGCAAAACAAATTTTACATCAAGTTTAAGTAATGACATATCAGGCTTATGTTTATGAGAATGTTTTCTTGAAGAAGTAGTGTTAGAAGTGGAACTTGAACTTGAAGAAGAAGAATATGGAGATGAAGGAGGTGAAGGAAGAGGTTTTGGAGGGTCCTCTCCTTCTTCACTTTTGTCTTTCTTTGAAGATTCCCCTTGAACATGCCTCTTTCGTTCCAAGTAATCATCATACAACACTTTTACCATCTCCGACATGGCAAATAAGGTTCTTTGAAACTCTTTTTCATTTTGAGAAAGTCCTTCTTCTGATGCCATCTTCTCATTTTGAGATGTCCTCTTTCTTGATCCAATCTCATGATCTCTTTCTACAAGCTCTCCTTCACCATGACTTATCTTTTCCCTGGTAATCATGCATACTCAAAACAACTAATTTCCAACCTGCTCTGATACCACTTGATCCGAAAATGATCTTTTAAATGACTATGGTTAAGTTTATGCATGAGTTATTTTACCATTTAGGATTTAAAGAGAAGAAGAAGATGCTTAATGGAAGAATTATGCAACCATTATAAATAAATCATAACAGAAAATAAACTATAAGAACAACAAACCATAACGCCGAAGATTGATAACAGAGTTCAACACAAATTTGCCTACGTGTCCGGGCCTTTTGTCTTCAGTGGGAGGCTTCTTATTAATCTTCAATGCTTAAAACATGTATAAAAATTACATCAATTTGTTCTTTGACTGACACATAAATGTTCTGCTTTGTCTCAAGAACTCAACGCAACACACGGTACTGAAAAAGGTGGAGTATAACTCTCAGAAATGGCCTCTAAAGCTCACTTCCTCAATGGCTTCCCTGCATAAAAATGGATTGAACTTCACAAATTCTTCATCATTCTTCTATTCTTAACTTGTTCATGGATGTAAAAAGACCTGGTTTATATAGGATTTGAGTTGGGGGTCGAAATCCCAACTTTCCCCCTCTTTATGGGCTCAGATCCCATTTTCTAGGCAATAATCCACTAAAATTAGGCCCTAATTTGGTAAAATCCTTCAAATTTGGCCAAATCCACCAGATTTAGTACAACTGGTGCAACCCCAAAATCTTGGGCTCCTGGTTATATGGCATCCCATGTGACCAGGGCCCTAAAATTTCGACCTAGCCCACATCGGGCAAATTTTGGCTACCACGTGGCACGCTCTGATTGGGTCACGTGTCACCCCTTGATTGGTCTGAGCCACATCAACCTGCCACATCATCCTTCCTAGTCAGCCGGCATGTCAACATTTGTACTACCTCATCAACATTTGTACTTCCATGTTAGTGTCTGTAATGCCACGTGACGCAGCACGCACCCGCAGGCACGCCCGCTCGCAGGATCTTCTTTGACCTTGGCCCGAAGAACACTAACCGGTCCTTATGTTTCCCTATCGGGAAATCTGCACCCACAGAACTCTTCGCGTGATCCCCCTCTCTTTACTTATCGGGGAATCAGACTTCGCGACTTCGCGAGGTCAGTGATCAAGTTTTGATCTCTCGGATCCCCGAAACCCGATACAAGTCAACGTTGACCCTTTCTTTATCTGTCGGGACTTATCCTATTGCGATTTCGCCCCTTGTGATATCAAGCAACTCAATTCTCTGACTCCTGATACCCGATACGCCGAAACTTCGATGCGCTCGCGAGTTGACTTTCAACGCCTCGTTACCCCTGTTGGGATTTTGGACTTCGTGGGATCGCGAATCCTGATGTCAATGTTTCAGGACTTTACTTTCCCCGAACTTCGATACGGTGTGCCACCTGTCCGCTGACTGACTCCACTGTGGCTCCCACACAATTCTCATAGCCGTCGGGATATCGCGTATCGCGATTTTGCGATTCTCGTTGCAATACTTTGGAGTTTCAATCCACGAAACCCCGATATGCCGATCCATGAGTAGATCCGACGGCCCTTGTGGCTCGGATCAACGGTTCTGTCCCTCCTAAGCTTTGAACCTCTTGGGAATACCTGCAGTATCTCCCTTGCACCTCCACAAGATCTAATGACTCTGAGAGATTCGCGGATTCTCCTCGGAGAATACCGACCGTCTGTTCTTTGCTGATGGTTTCCTGCGAAACGACTAAGGGTTCCTCCTCTGGCACTCGTCCACTTGCATGTAAACTTACGACGCTTCTTGCCAACCTTCAGGGCACAACTTCTCTGCTNTCCTATTGCGATTTCGCCCCTCGTGATATCATGCAACTCAATTCTCTGACTCCTGATACCCAATACGCCGAAACTTCGATGCGCTCGCGAGTTGACTTTCAACGCCTCGTTACCCCTGTTGGGATTTTGGACTTCGTGGGATCACGAATCCTGATGTCAATGTTTCATGACTTTACTTTCCCTGAACTTCGATACGGTGTGCCACCTGTCCGCTGACTGACTCCACTGTGGCTCCCACACAATTCTCGTAGCCGTCGGGATATCGCGTATCGCGATTTTGCGATTCCCGTTGCAATACTTTGGAGTTTCAATCCACGAAACCCCGATATGCCGATCCATGAGTAGATCCGACGGCCCTTGTGGCTCGGATCAACGGTTCTGTCCCTCCTAAGCTTTGAACCTCTTGGGAATACCTGCAGTATCTCCCTTGCACCTCCACAAGATTTAACGACTCTCAGAGATTCGCGGATTCTCCTTGGAGAATACCGACCGTCCGTTCTTTGCTGATGGTTTCCTGCGAAACGACTAAGGGTTCCTCCTCCGGCACTCGTCCACTTGCATGTAAACTTACGACGCTTCTTGCCAACCTTCAGGGCACAACTTCTCTGCTTTATCCTTCAACAAATTCGAAGGCCTATCCCTCCTGAGCTTTTATAAAAGACCTTTGCACGCACTCCTTGTGACAAACCTTCAACCACGTCTAAGTGTTAAAGTCCCTTGACTCTGCGCACACCTGCAACAACAGTCCTTCGATACTTCACTCAGGTTCACAACCCTGAGACTTCTCTTGGCCAACACACTCCTTGCACGGCTCCTGTGCTCAGCTGCACTTCCAGATGAATGAGAAACAAAAGCTATCTCTATCTGAACCTTCTGTCAACGCACTCCTTGCGGACAATTCAACTGCACTCCTTGCAGGAATCTTCTGGCTCAAATAGAGAAACAATTGAAACTCATTCCATCCCTCTTTCAGACTTCAATTCAACCATGAAATCATATACACAACATATAAAAGCAAATGTATAACATGAAGCAAACATTTATGAGCATAACATCAATACATAGAGAACAACACAAACCATGAATTTGAATCAAAGCTCTTCTATTAATTCAATTGTCTGTACATGGGTGTTCTTACACAAATCTCTGCTTGCTCTTGCTCAAATGCTTCTAACTAACTTACAAATGCACAATGAGGGTGTCTATATCCTGTTTCCCTCTTTCCCTCTAGAACTGTCTAGTCTAGAATTAAATTCTATCTACTTTACATTAACTACTTTAAATGCCTCTACCTACTAAGGACGAGAGCAGTCCGCTCAAGGTCCATTTACAATATACAAGTGCGCTTCATCTTAATTGCTACATTTAAGATTGCGCAACAATTCCAAAATGTTTTCAAAATTTTTGTTGGCTTATCCAACTGTCCTCCGCTTCCGCGCTGGCTCGCTTGATGTGTTGGCAATGCTCCTGCATCATACTCCCTTGCTTGAAAAATTTCATGGGCTCCTGTCCAT
>JASDQU010306649.1:37365-51957 GCA_032191745.1 Picea mariana
ATGAATGAGAAACAAAAGCTATCTCTATCTGAACCTTCTGTCAATGCACTCCTTACGGACACTTCAACTGCACTCCTTGTAGGAATCTTCTGGATCAAATAGAGAAACAATTGAAACTCATTCCATCCCTCTTTCAGACTTCAATTCAACCATGAAATCATATACACAACATATAAAAGCAAATGTATAACATGAAGCAAACATTTATGAGCATAACATCAATACACAGAGAACAACACAAACCATGAATTTGAATCAAATCTCTTCTATTAATTCAATTGTCTGTACATGGGTGTTCTTACACAGCTCTTTGCTTGCTCTTGCTCAAATGCTTCTAACTAACTTACAAATGCACAATGAGGGTGTCTATATCCCGTTTCCCTCTTGCCCTCTAAAACTGTCTAGTCTAGAATTAAATTCTATCTACTTTACATTAACTACTTTAAATGCCTCTACCTACTAAGGACGAGAGCAGTCCGCTCAAGGTCCATTTACAATATACAAGTGCGCTTCATCTTAATTGCTACATTTAAGATCGTGCAACAATTCCAAAGTGTTTTATAAATTTGTGCTGGCTTATCCAGCTGTCCTCTGCTTCCGCACTAGCTCGCTTGATGTGTTGGCGATGCTCCTACATCACCACGTCAACCTACCGAATCAACTGCCATGTCAGTGTCCATACTGCCACGTCAACATTCGTACGACCACATCAACCTTCCCAGTCAATTGCCACGTCAACATCCGTATTGCCATGTCAGTGTCCATAGTACCACGTCATCCTACCCAGTCAACTTCCATGTCATCATCTGTACTTCCACATCATCGTATAGACTGCCACATGTCAGTCCTATAGTCCATGTTATCGCCACATCAACACCCAAAAATACTGAATCGACCTGACATATGTCATGCTCAGAGGTTGCCATGTGTCATGCTAACGTCAATATGATGTCATGCTGATGTGATCAGCCATACTGGTGACATCATCAGTTGACTTTGATCTATTGACTTTGACTTTTTGCATGTTTTGGAAAAACTTCAGAACGCGATAACTTCACCATACAAACTCCATTTTCAAAAAAGAATATACTGTTGGAATCGGCACGATGAACACTACACGATGGCGCTAGTTTCATCCGAATACAAGAACTTTGAATTTTGGGCCTTTTTGGATCCATTTGGATCAACAAATCTTTAGAGTGCTAGAAATTTAGGGCTTTAGGGTTTCACTAGTTACTAAATCAATTTAGTGAAAGATTGTCAAATGAAAAGTAATAAAGTAGCAATTTAAGTTTCCTACTTCAAGCATTAAATACACCATGCAATTTCATAATCTTGTATGAGAAAATAAAACCATTCAATAGATGACAAAATGCAGATTCTACTTACTTGCACCAAGAATAATCATGAGTATACCAGGCAAGAGCACCACAAAACTCCAAAAATTGATCCAAGTTGCAAATACAAGCCTTAAACAAGAGTGGCGCCTCACAATTTCAGCCAATAACCCTAATAGGGCGCAAATTTCAGACCTCTTGTCTCCAAGGACAAGTTGTGATGAAAATGAATGTCACTTTCTGCTTATTTGTACAAAATTTAACCTAAAATTAATTTCAGTTCATAATTACTGGGCCGACCTAGCCAATTTTTTACACAAATTAAATATGGACAAAATAAAATTAATTTGCATCTAAGAATGACTCCATGGGTGACGCCATTCCCCTCTAGGGTGACGTTGAGCCCTAAGTATGGAACATTGGGCAGGGAAGGTGAAATTTTGGGCCTCCAAAGGCTTGAAACCATGCCCACATGTGCCAATGCCTCATAAATGTCGTCCAAGATGACAAGACCAGTTCTGGATGACGTTTAGGGTATCCATGATGATGTCCATGGACCTTAAGGGCTAACGTCTATTTGGGAGGAGCAAGATCCCCTAGGTCTAGGTCTTCCAAGGTGCCTCCAAAGGCAACATCCTTCTTTCTCCCAGTGCAAGTTTTCAATGCATGTCACGCCCCTTGGCTGGGTTCTTAGCATCCATCGGTGGGCTTTGAGCCCTATGAAGGTCTGAGCTAATCATTCCCTCATGCACACCTATCCATTGGGAAAGGTCCTGTAACAACAACAAGTACGCCCTCTGGGGGTTCATAAGTCACAGGGATCATACATGTAAATCACATCCAATAATTAAATTACCCAAACATGTGCATCAAACCCCCCTTAACCGAAACAAATGCTCAAATAAATTATGAAATTTGACAAGTTAGGTTTGGATAAGGTCTCAGGGTGTCCTATTGGGCTAACCTCTCTTGAGTTTGGGGTGTTTCCCATGTGAGATCTAGTCCAAGTCATGTAAGTGTATGAGGTGGCATCGGGTAAATATTTGGGCATGGGATGCATATCATAACAGGGAAATGTAGAGTCTTACCCGTGCGTGACTTTGTGGAGGGCGAGATGCACCTTGTCTTAAATGCAATTGTTTCCTAGCCCATTCATTGAATTTTACTCTTATCTTTATTTCTTTTGATCTTTTGTTCTTGTCCTTCAAGGAAATAGTTGAGGGCCACTGTCTTGGCTTGATGACCAAATGTGACAACGTTATCCACAAACATTTCACAGAAATGAGAAGGCTGACTCCCGAAGAGAGCCCCTTTCTCTTGGCTATGCCACCAAGAGCCACTACCCTGGCTTGGTGACCAAATAGGTGGTAGTGTCATACTACTACATGCCCATGGTCATAATAGGTTAGCTTGTGATGAGACCTCCTATCCATCAACTAGTACCTTGAGTGTTTATGTTATATTATGGGTCCCCTTTTGTTACTGAGAATATTTTCACTGCTTTCTTGGGGATCCTTGGGCGAACCATCTCGAAGGTTTCAAATTGGATTTTAACTCTTGCCAAATGCTTTTACCCTTTAGGCCTATATCCCATTTTTCCCATGAGGTAAGGTACAACCCTTCCTAGTGTAGCCAATCCCAATGCCCAAACAAGGATAGGGGAGACAAAAGGAATAAATATGGAAAGTGGTAAGTATGGAGGGAACAGACGATGAATTTTCATAGGTTCACCTAGTAGCAACCCATCCTAAAGGGAAATCAACTTACTAGGGCACCATGTCACCTTTCTAAGTATGAACGAGGCAAATAGCATAATTTCCAAGAAAATGTCATGAAATGAAGAAGGATTTAATACAACATATTCAAGTGCTTCAAAAATTAGAGTGATACATACCATGATACCGGGACTCATTACCTCATGGAGCAAGAATCATTGCTACTTCAGGACGAGTCTGGTGTGATTGATATTGTTGCTAGTGATATGTGGACTGCACTAAAAAAATGAGGGGTTGTCCAGGGCCATGCTCAAGTCGTCTGGCTCTTGGTACTCCATGTCTAGGACCTGTGGTCCTCGAGACATGATCTTCTTAGTTACCTAGGCTAGGGGATAACATGCATAATGGTTAAGAACATGTGTTTCCTCCTAAGAGGTCACAAGTTCAAGTCCAGAGGAGGCTAGGGGATGTACACCTCTGTAGATATTAACAGTCAAATCGTTGCATGAAGGGGGTCCCTTGTCCCACAAACAAGGGGGTCTCATACACCAATTTGGTGTTTGACCTGCTTGTGATCTTAAAATCATATTATTATTTATTTAGAAGAAACATCAATTTGGTAACTTTTGGGACTAATATTGTTTTTAACAATAACTGATGAATTTTATATTAATCAAAAAAGGGTTGCGGTCGAAGCTCACAAAGTTTAACAAGGTGCTAAAAAATGTGCCCAATGGAAAGGCAAAAGTTCTTATCCTACATAGAACTAATCCTATTTATCCTGAAATAAGTTTGTTCTTCGTTAGGAGTATTTACATTACAAAATTTGACTGTGTATACTCGAAAAAGGATGCCAAGGAAGTGAACTACTTTAAAAAACATCAAGTAATACGATTGGAGTGAGCAGGAGGTTCCATATCTTCTTTTCCCATGTCATGATTTGGAAGATTCAGTTCCTGGAGTGGACTTTCTATTGAAGGGAAGGAACCATTAGTTGTTGAAACTGTCTACATAACCAGAGGTGATGGTGTAATTTTGGCTTGCAATTCTTCCACTTGGGAACATATTACATCTACTTCAAAGTGTTATTGTCTCATGGTAGTTATGTGTTGAATGAGAATTTATAGAATGAATGTTACCTATGTGGACAAGCCTTGGACTGTAATTTGAAGTTACTATAGGGATTGCCAAAGGTATTCTGTATTATATACCTAATCCTGAGAGGACACCAGATCCCTATCCTTTTCATGAGACATTTGAGAAGAGATTAGCCTCATCCAGTGGGGGAGTCTGCAAAGAAAATGAAAGAAACTGGTTGAGCCACCAAGACACGGAGCCCTAACCAGAAGGAGAGACCCCAGATTGAGACTCCAAATCCACCAACCGAGATGCCAGATGTGATTTGATGACATTTCCTTTTGATCAGTGAGCCTTTACCATGGGCGCGTTGTAGAATCACCTGAAGGGACAATAAGTAAAGCGTTGTTAGTTGCCAAATTCCATATAGATGCAGACACCAAGGACATAGAGGAGTGACGCCATTCCGGAAGGACAGAGGAAGGCCCTCTGGGATGAACCCCCCATAGTACAACCGCAGACCCCCAGACCCAACTAACACCCCTTAATTCTGAGTGAAATTGAGCTAATCAAATAGAATTTCCAGACCCAAGTTCTTCCTTGGTAGTCGAGAGATAATGAACCAGGCATTCAAATTTACGACATAAAAGATTCTCAGGGGAAAAAATAGAGAGCTTTCACACCCAATCCACCAACAACGATATATCATTATGTCAATCAGGTGACAAGCCAGGATGGGCAATCCTACAAACGCTCAATCCGTCTCATTCACTGCATCATGCACGAGCTGCTTCACCTTCATCCTAACTAATTCACTGCACTCCATATGCATTATGCACCACGACCATGGAGAGGGTGCATGAGAAGTACATAGTGCCAATGCCCCCTTAAAATTTCATGTGTGAGAAAGATATGAGTTGGTGACCTAACGTCTAACACCCCGCCTAGGTAAGCCACCTATTTAAACTGCATGATGTCTGATGTGATCCACATTAATTATGGGATTACGAGTTGGGATGATCTCCCATTGACACTAATAACCCCTTTTGATGTTAGTGTGGATAAGTTGTCTTGTGAATCAACCAGACCATTATTCACTCAAAGAATATGCCAAAAAGTGACTTGGGGGATGGTCGTGAGAACATGTCTGATTTTTCTTATGATGTTTCCCATATGTGCATACTTCGACATGGATCCTTTTACTAGGCCTCTAATTGTGTTTATTGAATCTTCTAATATGACGAGCTTCTAAATATACCTCTCCTTATCTAGAAATACTCCTTGGAGAAGGGTGTACTCTTCAACTTGATCATTGGTAGCTCTGCCTAAGCTCCATGCGTATCTAACCTCAATATGTCCCCTGGGGTAAAAAATGATCCCTCCCGTACCTGCCACCTCGGGGTTTCCTTTAGATGCTTCATCAAAACAAATGGTATGAGCATTATGGGTTGTTAGCCACGTCTGAAAATCAGAGGGTGGTATATGAAGCTGCCAGTATGATCGAGGCCTAGAAGGGGACTAAACCTTGATCGATAGACTGAACTTGTCCAACAACTCCTTCTCTTGCTAGTGCAGGATTTGACGAGAGGTGATTTTGAGTCTATGAGAATTGAAGGGCTCGGTGACTTGGGATCTGGTTTGGATAACTACCCTATCAGTTCTCACACTTTCATCTTTGAAGACACTCTTATTTCTTGTAAACTAGACCTACCAACAAATGAATTTTGGGAGAGCCAACCTGAGACATTTTAAAATAGGATTTTTCTCGAAAGGAGCCTGTTGATCAAATTTTTTGATCAACTAGATTTATTTCTCTTGGAAAAATAATATTTTTGATATCAAAAGAAAGAAAATTTTGAACAATTATTTGTTCATAGTGTAGCCCTCCGTCTTAGCTTTGTCATGCATTTTTTGGAATCAAAGTATGAGTATGTATGCCCAATATACTCATGATTTTGTCCATAAGTCTGACAAAGAAATTGTAAGAATAACTTCGAAGAATGACCAATTTTCTAAGTGTTGCGGCCTTCTTCCCCTCTCCTTTTTCAGTTTACATTTCCCTCTCCTTTCTCCTCTCTTATCATATTTAGTCATTTTAACACTTTCCGTCTCCTCTGCATCTCCATAATTAGCCATTTTTTCATTTTCTCACTACTCTCTTATTCCTTTCACTTCTCATACTTAGCCATTTTTCTACCTGTCATTCCTTACTCTACTCTCCATAATACTCTTATACTTAGCCATTTTTCTACTTTTCATTCTTGACTCTCCTCTCCATTATTAACCATTTTTCCATCTTCCACTCTAGTCTCCATATTCCACACTTAGCCATTTTTCTCTCTTTCATTCCTTACTATCCTTTCCTTACTTAGCCATTTGCACATTCACGTTCATATTCCCATTTTGTTTTATTTTTCTTTTCCATTTTCACTTCCCATTATTTCATTTTCCATTTCATTTTTCTTTTCCCTTTCCCATTTTTTCTTATTCTTCTTATTTTCCATTTTCTTTTGCTATTTCTCTTTCTTATTTTCCTTTTTCCTTTCTTATTTTCTTTTTCTTTTCCATAATCACGTTATTTCTATATTTCATGTAATTCCATTATATACCTCCCCAACAATTACCATGTTTTACTCTTCCAACACTTAGTAAAATTTGAGTTATGCGGGAGTAACAATGCGGAGTAGGAACAAGTCCCAGGTCCCCAATTACGCTACCTACAAATTACACCTCTTACTTGTGCGTCCTCCACAATGAACTTTTCTCTTGTCACATTTTTCATACTTAGTCATTTTATTGAAATGCAGATGCGGGACAACTTACTACCCCATTTACCTTTTTTCACGTCTTCAGGTCCGCAATCCCACATTCACTAATATGCACTCTCCATTCCCCTTTTTTCACCTCATACTTAATCATTTTTACCATTTTTTATCCCCTCACCTACCTCCTTTACCTCTGCATTCCCATAACTCCACAAAACCTACATTTTATTTTTTAATATTATTTCTTATCCTAAGTTTCTTCCCCCTTTTCATGGACCTACCATACTCGGACATGTGGCGGTGACATGGACCCATCCCCTAATGACACGTGACAGTGAGGTGGACCATCCCTTAATGACACATAGTAGTGATGTGGACCTACCCATGAGTGACACATGGTAGGTGACTGTGTGGTGATTGGACATGATGTGTCATACATTCATAGGTTGAATGGGTAGTGACTGGGTGATGACATGGACATTCACTCGACGACACTGACTAGGTTATCAAAATTTTATTAAGTCATTAAATTTCCTAAGGCACGAGAGCTACACCAAAGTCTCTATAGTCTCCTTTATTCCACATGAAGACTATATAAAACTTTTCATTATAAACATTAAACTCCTCATCAACACAATGCATGTGGGATTTAAAAGGGAAAATTTTAATGAAGGGCTAGGATTGATCCACTAATTTGATGAAAGACTGTTGAGCAACGATCTTCATAAGTTCATAACTCAATATCTGTGCTCGTTTTGGGAAAACCATACCTTGTGGAAATGTAATTCGATGAGGAAGAAAATGGAACAAGTCTCAAGGGATAAATTTGTCCATAATTCTCCTAGAAATTGAAAGAAAAGTCCACTCTGTTTTCATGGTTTGCTGGTAAATTTGTTTGGAACCTCGACTTCCTGAGGCTATAACTTGAGATCCAAAACTCCAAATCATGCTTAGCAAGACTCGTTGGAAAGTATGGATGATGAATATTACTTCTAGAGTGGTTTCCATGGTTAAGAAATCAACTGTCATGTTCAAAAAATTAAAACACAACCCACTCTTATATAAGGCAGTCAACTTCAAGTTTTGGAATTGAAAATTTATTAAATGTCTTTTATAAAGGAATAAAATGGGTCCCACTTGGAGGCACAAATTTCAATGACATAAGTCATTAATGATACTTCAATAAAGCATTAATTAAAAAAGGAAGAATATGAAAAATTCTAGAAAGACAAACCCTAACTACTTCAAGAACATTGAGAGAAGATTTTAAAAAGGAAAGAGAAGACACCATCAAGGGGTTGGCAGTCAAAAGTTTCTATAGTGGTGAAGAGTTTGCAAGAAGAAAAATTCTATCTTTACAAGATTTTTTGAATTGGCCTGCTAAAACCTTTCTCTCTACATCTTCTTCCTTTTTGTTTCTTTCGATCAAATCTTCCATGAATTTATGGAAAATAGGAATATTTGGGTCTGAGCAGTTCTTTCTCTAGAAATCTTCATTCATCTTGTAACATTTCAGGTTCAAAGGTGCGAAATCCCCTCTTTGTTAAAAATATATACAATTTATTTTAGTTCATGTAATTTTCATTAAGACCTTGTTGAAACTATTTCAGTTCTCTTGTCCCATACATTATTGAACTTGACATATTGTTATTAATTTCTCCTGCAAAGAACTATTTTGGGATATTACATTAGTGATTTCTCAAACTTGAGTTGAAAACATGTGATTTCAAATGTATTTCCTATCAAAATAATTTTTGGGTTATAATGAAGTGATCATTTAAATTTCTTTGAAGACTTGTTCATTTTTACTTCATCTTACAAAAGTCATAGCAGATTCCAGGTTTATTTTATCTTAAAAGAAAGGAAAAATGTTTGTTGAAAGGAGACTCCAAAACCTTCTAAACACAAATCTATGTTGACACACTTTATCCTTTCTTTTCTTTAAATGATCAGATGCATATTTGTATAACTGTGCATAAGGGTTTTACATTTGTATATACAATCTTTGTTAGAATATCTTTCAGGGTTTGCTCTTTAACATTCACTCTTTGCATTTATTGTATAATCATATAAAGAATCTTTCAACATTTCATCCAAAGAGGAGTACCACCTCTATAAAACACAAGGGGATTGTATCCTTGTGAGGTTTACCTTAAGACTGTAAAATAATCTTTTAGATCAACATTTTTGGTGACCATACTGGGGAATGATTTATTTTCAAGATATCTGAGGCTATGTTTCAGATCCGATTGAGGAACCAGAGTCTCCATGGTTCAAAGTTTCAAAAAGAAGATTAAATAAGACTGTTACTTGTTATAGATACACGGGGTTTATGAAAGGATCATTCGTATATATTTGAATGACCTCAAAGAGAGCCAAGAACCATCAAATATTTGGGAGGATGAACTCCCTGGCGATTCCATTGAAAGAACTCTTAAAATCCATGGCAACTCCATTGGAAAGATTCAAGAATATTAAGAAAATCCTCATGGAGGCTCCACCAAATAATTTATTTCATGTTTTGGAGATACTTTTCCTTCTCCACCAAGCTCATCAATGGATTTACAAGATGTAATGAAAGGAAGAGGTACCCAAAGAAGGAGGMAATTGCATAGAATCCTTTTAAATATGTTAGAAGTAAATTTTCGGATGCCTGATATTCTTATTGAAACAATTTCCACATTCTTTGGGAATACTTCAGAGGATGCAAATAAGTACTTGTTTAGATTCAAAAGCACATGTGATGTTTTCAATCTCACTGAAGATGATATTACATGTTGATTATTTGCACAAAATTTTCGTTGGAATACTCGTGAATAGTTCTATTCATTATTGCTTGGGACTATTACCAGTTAGGATGTGTTGGAAACTTCATTTGCTGAAAAGGTCATCCCAAATTTTTTCAATGTTGCTTCGTATCCACCCTCTCCCATATGGACACAAGAAAATGAAGTGAATGATTTGGAAAAAAATCCTAATCAAAGAATGGAAAGATTTTCTTCGAGTCATACTGTTGAAAATGAAAATGAAAATTCCAATTTGCAATAACAAGATTTCAACCTCTCATATAATCCATATGAAGATCTTTTGAGTAGCAAGATCAAAATTTAAATCGAGGAGAAATTATCGAGATCCTCCACTTTTTCCTCCTTAGGGATGAGAGTAAGAAAGGTTGCATTGACCACAAAAAGGACAAAAGAAGTTTCACAAGAGTTCTCAATCAATTCCCATAGATCTTGCTAGATTATTGGCCAACATGCCTGAAAGAAGTCAATGGCGAATCCATCAAGACTTGGGGATTTTCCTTTTCCATTTCCATAACAACTTGTTCTACCTCTATTAGGGTGATTTCTCGTGAAAGGGATTCATTCTGCTCTTGAGTAACCATGTGGGGAATGGTTTTTGTGATGTTTTGGATTGCTTCCCTGTGATATTGTTGTGGTTTCGAAAGAAGAGACTCATAGTAATGTATCAACTCTTTCTCAATGTCTTCATGTGTTGTAAGTTTATTACCTTGGATTTTCCTTATAGTGGAAATTCAATTGTGTTGTCGATGTTGAATCATAGATCGGTGAAAGAATTTGGTATTCTTCTCCCTGTTCTTCAACCAAGACACTTGGGATTTTTGTCTCCATATTATTTCTTTCTTTTTATTACATTCCTCTATTTGGTTTTGAAGCTAAGCTTCCTAATCAATAAGAGCTTCAGTCCTTCCTTCAAGTATCATCCATTGTTGGATCAACTCCATTTTTTATGTCAAATCTCTTTGGGCTTTGAAAATATCTCCAAACTCCTCCTTGATCCACTGCTTGAGATGAGATTTGAGATATTTGAATCGTGCTGATGTTCATATTGGTCACAATACCAACAACAACCTCATGAGGCTAAAATATCCCCCTTCTTTTTTACAGAGGTGGTAATCCTATATTAATATCTGAAAGATTTAATTTGATGTTCTTGAAAAATAGGGGAATACTGAACAATAAACCCCAATCTTTATTTCTTGAAATAAAATACAAAATATTTTTCAAGTTTAAATAATATTCACAAAAAAAATCCCTGAGAGAAGGACCAAGAATCTTTAAAACTTAAATAAATATATGTACATAATACTAGACATGAATAAAGAAACCATAATCTGAAAGCAAGACATTCGTCACATCCATCATAGTGTAATAAAATTTGATCACATTCATAAGAGGGAAATATACAAGTCCAGAATTATATAGAACTTTAAAAGAGTATTTCATTCAAAACATAAGGGAATATGATAGGTGGACTTCAAAAATCTCGTGCTCGTAAACTCARAGTTTGAGAAATCACTAAACTCACACCGCAAAGTAATTCTCTTGGGAGTTAAAAAATAGTAGTCTGTTTTACAATAAAAKAAAAGGATTGCATCCATCCAAATGGACTRGGATTGGGATCCCATGGAMCATAAAAGAAAGTAGGACATGGTTGGAMCCGAAAGAAGAAAAATGAGACGATCATATATCGATTATGGATTCTCAAGAAATGAAAATACACAACTGGATGATTTTTGAACAATAAGTATAAAATATAGGAAATTATGAAAAGTGATCAATTCACTTACTATGATGGAGTATCTCTCTCGTTATCTACTTGCTCATGTGCCTTTTGTTGGAATTACCTGACCGGTTGTAACTACCTCTTCTTGATCCGATTCGATTATTTTAGTTAAGGATTTCTTTAACCAATTATCAATATAATCTCTCATTGGTGCAACAATTATTTATTTCCTTACTTTATGTTAAATAAAGAAATTTTCAAATATCTAAAGTTCATTGAAATTTGGTGTAGTGTATCCTCAATATCTTCATTTTTATTTACATAACTAACCAACCAACTTTCCACTTCTAATTYTGAATACTTGATCAAGTTGTTAAATCTCTCAACTGATGCAGTCTTCAGTCCAASTTTTCTTCAAATTGCTTTTTTCACATGAGTATTGAATTCAATATTAGATGTGGGTCCTCAAAATCTCCAGTTGATCCAACTAAATCTAATTCAATCAGTTTTAAATATAAGTCCCCATTTTTAACASTTATGGAATCACAATCAAAGAACATTTCTTTTAGACTCTTTACTCTTTTTATCCAACATGCCTTGATTTTATTTATTCAGACTAGGGATGACAAGTCTTCTTCTTTCCTCCATAGCTCACTAACACTTGATACTTTTGGAACAAAGGTTGAAACAACACCTTTATAGAATTCCTCRTCATTCTTATGATCAACTTGAAGGTATTTTTTRAAATTTGTCATTCTTGAACCTAGGGAAATGATATTATTTTCCAATTCCCATGTCTCAAGAATAAATGAMATTCTTTTTTTGATGTTTTCTCCAACATACCTTATGACAACAACTAGTAGACTCGATGTTCCTCTTAGTCTAGAGCTGGATTCTTGTGTTCCATCAAGACTCCTCCATGGATGCATTGTAGCAATTGGACTGGAAAATATAGGTGGGGGCATTAAACACGGGGTATTCACTCAGAGAACCTAAGACATATCACCTTCGTTCGTGGGATATTAAAGAATATCCCTAATTTTACTAGATATTAATATATACCTTCGAAAATTCTTTTGTTGAACCCCCCGTCCCAATACATCTTTCCAATTAAAGAAACCCCAAATTTACTAGATACCCTTTTTATACCTCCCAATACCTATAAACCCCCCTATACCCCACACCCCCCCAATACCTAAAATATATTAACTTTATTTTCACAATAAAAAAAATCTCTTTATGAATGAATGTGATAAGATATTGGTCAACAAGGTGAAGCCCCCGTGGGATTAAAGCACTCTCTAGTTCTTTAATTTTGTCCATTAGAGTGGCATTTTCATTCTCCATTTCTCCAACTGACATATTTAGGGCTTCTCCTATAGCTTCAAGAATCTATACAATTCTGAAACATAGCACTCCATTGAAATCGAGTTATGAGCTCAATTTTCCTTGGACTTTTTTATTTTTTGAATGAATTTTTTCAATAACCATTTTTTTTTTAACTTTTGTCAAATAGGGCACTGTGTAAGTCAAGGATTCCTCTTCAAAAAGAATTGGCTCATGTACGGCCAATTATGCTGCAACTTCTCTACTCTCCTGAATCCTCTGTTCTTCATTTGGGAATTCAATGTCTTCGATATTCACATCAAGATCTGTATCCTCAAGAACAATCTCTTCTTCATGTACACCCTCACTTCCTCCTTCCTTATTAGTTCCTCTTTTTCATTTTTCTAGTTATAGGGAGTTTGTGAGGTCTTTCCAGAGTTCCCTTAGGAGGGTTCTGTTCACCTCCATCATCATAATTATCCATTGACAGTTTCCTTTTTTCTTGAATTACATACTGAGATTTTTGTTTGGGTAGGCCTCTTTTTTGAAAAGTGTTAGGATATCATGAACTCCTCTCCTTCACAAATCTTCGTCGCTATTTATGTTGATATGTGGTACTAACAATTGTTTCAATATCCTCTTGTTTTTTCTCAATAAACAATGCTTGAGGATTTTGTCTATCACCTTCTTCTTCTCTGAATATAAATGTACTAGAAAATGAGAGACTATAGCCTACATATGTCATGTGTTTCATAAATAATTGTTTATGGTCAAACCCTTTGATTTTATCCACTTTATTTAAATTAAACAGATCAATGTGGGCTGAAAATTCATCAATATTTGTAGTGTTTTTCAACATTATCTCTCCAATCTTCCATGGCAGAGGAATAAACTTCCTTTTCCTCTTTCTGTGAAAGAAATGGGCCCAAAATATATATTGCTTGCATACTTCCATAACAAATATCTTATCTGAAACATACTATGACAAATATGAGGGTTTTTCATGGAAACAATAAACTCCGATGATACTGAAATGCTCCATTGATTCAAAGCTTCCTCTCTTATCCAAGAATGATGATGCTTCTAAATACAATATTGATGTGTTTGGTCCAAAAATAAGTTTTTTGAAAGAATAAATAAATGCATTGTGAACTTCATAAAAATGATACATGACCTTCTGTTTCCATAAAGACATATACCACATCTGAACAAGGTCGATTTTACAATTGAATTGTCTAGCCAAATGCAAACCTTTAAAAACATGATAGTATGTAATGGTGAAGATCAAGTATAAAGACATGTAAAATCTTTTGTTCTTTATGAAATTTGACAATAGAAATGCTAATTCACTAGAGATAATCTTTTCCCAATCAAACATTGCTTTCTCATGGATAGAAAAATACAAAATATACAAAGCAAATCATGGAATAATATCCATAGATTATTGTTTGTCTACTCTTGCGAATAGCCATGCCATTTCTCAATAGGAATTTTTCAATGAAATAAACTATATGCTTGATAGGTCTTCCATAATCATTGCTGGGTCTTCAAGATATTGTCGTAGGAGCTCTAATCCACTATTTCTTTCCTTCAGAAAATCCTTAGCTTCATCCCCTTTGAAAGTCGTTGTTGGCTCTGGTAGTTTGAGCATTTTCTTGAAGACCGATGGTTCTAAAGAAATAGGGGAATCTCCTTGCAACTAAATTATTCTTTGATTCTTATTGAATTTGTTGATGCACCACAAAACCAACTCTTTGAAATCTCATACCTCTAGAATAAATTCTGCAAAGTAATTCCTAATGTCCAAATCTAGTTTGAACTCCTCTCTAGAGGTGGAAATGA